>PVHX01010145.1:0-71965 GCA_004024805.1 Geosciurus inauris | reverse complement strand
TGGATCGTAAGCAGCCAAATCCCCACACTGGCCCTTTCTCAAGGTAGATGGAGAAGCACCACTTTAGAGCGTATTCGCTTAGTCTTAAAAGGCTTCCCTGGGCTTAAAAGAGTGATCAGTCTTGGCGTTATTTCTTTTCGTGTTTATGCCATGTGTCCACTCTGTGTCTGAGGCTTCTTGGCCTTCCTTTTGTAAGGCCCCTCATAACAATAGTAAGACGAGAAGCCACCAGGTCTAAGTGGCCTGTGCTTCCTCCCCAGCGCGGCTTCTCCTCTTGGTCCTTCTCTTAGGTTCTATTTTCCAAAATTCTACTTCCTCAGCTCCTTTTTCTCTCTCAACCACTTGAAATCTGGCTTCTTCCCCCCGCGGCTCAGAGTTCTTTGCGGAAATCTGCAGGGATCTCCATACCAAATCAGGGGCCTGTCCCCTGCCCTCCTGCCCCCACAGCCCTTGCTAGGACTCCTCGTGCGGCTGGCTGCAGGAACCCCCTCAGCCCGGCTTTGCTTCTCAGTAACTCCAACTCCTCACACTGCCGACATCATTTGGAGGGTAAAATTTTTGAAATTTAATTCATTAGTGGAATTAATAAACCACTTTATTTTGTAAAGAATCTTTTTATAATGTGAATAAGATTTTCTTAGTTGTAAAAGAGAAAAATTAGTTATAGTTTTGAAAAAGAAAGACTAGAAATTATCCATGCGGAGTAACAGGAGCCGGTTCACTCTTAATTTCTCTTCATCCCAAAGCACCCCAAACTATATCTTCATTCCAAATCGTTCTGGGTTCATCGGGCCTGCTTCAGGCACCATTTAATGAGCTGCTCTCCATGTGTTAAGCACTGGGCACGGTAATTCCGTGTCATAGAGTCGAGGTGACAAGTTGGGTTCCTACTTGGACCCAGACCCGGAGAGCTCACTGCTACAGCTTTCTCTTGGTCACAAGGTCTCCAGTTGGTCTGCCCTCTCTTTTTCTTTCTTTTCTTTTTTAAAAATTTGGTGCTGGGAACTGAACCCAGAGGCACTGGACCCCTGAGCCACATCCCCAGCCCTTTTTACCTTTTGAGACAGGCCTTGCTAATGCTGAGGCTGGCTTTGAACTTGCAGTCCCGCCTCAGCCTCCTGAGCTGCCAGGATTGTAGGTGTGCACCACCGCATGAGGCTGCCCTCTGTTCTTCCAAGTCATCTTATATTTGTTTTATGTATGACGTCTAGGATTTCTAGTTGGACTTAGGGAAGTGCTTGCTGGATTAGGTGGGACTTTAGGCTCCCATGTGGGGCTCTGCTGATAGCAATCTGGCTGGGAGGGGCAGGGGCACCATGCTACTGCTCCCCACATTGCTTCTATGACACCATGGGGCCACCTTGTCACTATTGCAGTGAAAGTCCTGACTCACCAACAAGCCTCCAGAGAGGAGGTAGAGGGCATCTCGTTACTGCTGGGTGGGGCTGGGAGCCCAGGCACCCCGTGTGTTCCTGACACCAAGACAGTGTGGCCATCATTACAGACTGGTGATCACAGTCCTCACTCTCCAGTCTCCTTGACACCACCCCAGTAGAGGATGCCCACCAGGTGTCAGGAACTCCAGGAATCTGCCATTACAGAGTTGGCAGGGGGCGCACTGCCACTTGGCCAGGACGCAAGCCCAGCTCCCTCCTTTCCTCCTCTGACACCGCCCCAGAAGGTAGGTGAGAGTGCCTCCCTGCAGAGGGCAGAGCTTAGGCTCTCTGCTCAACCTTAGCAGGCAGGGGTGGAGTGAGTTCTTGTACTTTCTGGCGGGGGTAGAGCAGCCTGTCTGGAAGTTTCCTGCCTTGCTGGATTTCACTCTCTGTGATCCTTTGGCTAAAAAGCAATCTTTTCTCAGGACTACTTTGTTTTCTGCATCCAGGTGTGTCCAGGTTACTAGTTTCTCTATGTCCAGTTGGAGACATACAAGGAAAAAAGAATATCCAGGGAACTTGCTGCCAGGTGGTGTCTGGTGTCCCAAAGCCCCAGCTGGTCTGTCTTCTTCTCTCTGCCTTTCTTATCTGGGATTTATATAGAAGGTCAAGACGTTTTAGTTGTATGTAGTGAGAGAAATTGGGAGAGAACATCTATCACATTTTCCTCGAAGGGGAAGTTGCAGTGCAGGTGATAACTAGGTGGCAACCCCACCCTACCCCGACTCGAGCCACCAGAGTAGTGTCAGAGGAGAGCTGAAAAAACACAATACTTAGATCTAGTCTTACAATATCAAAGATGTACTGGTTTCAACTGAAACTCACACATCATACCAAAAATCAGGAAGATCTCAAACTGAAGGAGAAAAAACAACTAATAGATGCAAACACTGAGGCCACACTGATGTTAGAACTAAGTGACAAGAATTTTAAAGTAAATATCATAGAAATGCTTCAATGAGCAATTATGAATATGCTTGAAACAAATGGGAAAATATAGCGTCAGCAAAGAAATAGATAGCTTAAGGAAGAAGCAGATGGAGATTTTAGAATTAAGAAAATAGAATAACTGGAATAAAAATTCCAGCAGAGAGGCTTAGCAACAGAAGGAAGAGGACAAAGGAAAGAATCAGCAAACAAAAACTGAACATTAGACATTCTGGTCCACAGAGAAAACAGACTGGAAAAAGATGGACAGAGCGTGGAGACGTGGGTCTCCAGAAGATCCAACATTCATGTCATTCTAATCCCCAGAAAAAGAGGGGAGGTGAGTCTTTAAAAGCATTTGGAGAAACAATGGCTGAAAACTCCCCCAAATTGGCAAAAACAAACCTAGAGAATCGATAAGTTGAATGAACCCAATAGAACAATCCCAATGAGATCGACACTGACACTTTGTAGTCAAACTTGAGAACACGAAGAACAGACAACCACAGGAAACCTAAAGGGAAAAAACAACCCTAAAGATAGCAGAGTTCTTTCCAGAAACCATAGAGCCCATCTTAAGTCCTTTAGGTATAAACCAAGGAGTGCGGTCCCATGGTGGTTCCATTCCAAGTTTTCTGAGGAATCTCCATATTGCTTTCCAGATTGGTTGCACCAATTTGCAGACCCACCAGCAGTGTATGAATGTACCTTTTCTCCATATCCTCTCCAACATTTATTGTTGCCTGTATTCTTGATGATTGCCATTCTGACTGGAATGAGATGAAATCTCTGTGGAATTTTAATTTGCATTTCTGTAACTGCTAGAGATGTGGAACATTTTTTCATGTATTTGTTGACCAATCGTAATTTTTCTTCTTTGAAGTGTCTGTTTAATTCCTTTGCCCATTTATTGAGTTATTTGGTTTGGGTCTTTTTGTTTGTTTTGTTTTGTGGGGTTTTTAAAAAAAATTTTTTTAGTTGTAGGCAGACACAATACCTTTATTCTTATTTTTTATATGGTGCTGAGGATCGAACCCAGTGCCTCACCCGCGCTAGGTGAGTGCTCTACCACTGAGCCACCCCAGCTCTGTGGGATTTTTTTGTTGTTATTTTTGTTGTTGTTGTTGTTTTTGGTGTTAAGTCTTTTGAGTTCTTTATATATCCTGGAGATTAACACTATCTGAGGCGTAGGGGGCAAGATGTTTTCCCGTTTTGTAGGCTTTCTCTTCACATTCTTGATTGTTTCCTTTACTGTGAAAAAGATTTTTGGTTTGAATCCATCTCATTTATTGATTCTTGATTTTACTTCTTGAGCTTTAGGTATCTATTTATACCCAGACTTAAAATCAGCATACCATAGTGACACAGCCAATCAATGTTTATAGCAGCTCAATTCACAGTAGCTAAGCTATAGAACAAAACTAGGTGCCCTTCAACAAATGAATGGATAAAGAAAATGTGATATAGGGAGCTGGGATTGTGGCTCAGTGGTAGAGTGCTTGCCTCGCATGTGTGAGGCACTGGGTTCGATCCTCAGCACCACATAAAAATAAATAGATAGAATGAAGATATTGTATCCATGTACAACTAAAAAGAATATTTTTTTAAAAAAAGGGCTGGGGATGTGGCTCAGTGGTGAAGCAAAGAACAAGGTCAGGGCAGAAATATGGATACATAGAGTAGAACTTCCTAGCACAGGAGTAATAGAATTCAGCTGCCCCATTAACCTACAGGAGCTAACTGACATCTCTAGGACAGCCCACCCAACAATAGCAGAATTTGAGCAGCCATAGGACATTTATCAAGGTGGATTACATCCTGGGCCACAAAAGAAATTTCAAGAAATCTAGGAGAATCAAAATCATACAGCATTGCCAATGGTAATGGACTCAAAAAAGAAATTAATAACAGAGCTGGAAAATCTCCAAATATGTGGAAACTAAACAACACACTTTGAAATACTCCAGAGATCACAAAGGAAGTCTCAAGGGAAATGAAAGAAATACATTGAACTGATGAAAATATATCGAAATGGTGGAATTCAACTAAAGCAGCACTGAAAGTGAAGTGGAGAGCACTAAGTGTTCACACTAGAAGAGGAAAAATCTCAATCCCTAAGTTCCCACCTAAAGAAACTAGGAAAAGGGCAAAGTAGACTCAAAACAAGCAGAGCATATAAGGAAGGTAAGAGCGGAAATCAGTAGAAATTAAAAATATAGAATAATAAATAGGAAGCAATAGTCAATAAAAAACGAGCTGGTTCTTTGAAAAGGTCCATAAAGTTGAAAGGCTTAAAGCAAAGCTAACAAAGAAATAAAGAAGACACAAATGACCGATATTGGACATGAAATTGGGCTATCACTGTTGACTGCAGACACTAAAAGAATAAGGAACTTCTGTTAAAAATTCTGTACAAAAAATTTGACAAGTGAGATAACATGGACCAACTCCTTAAAAATTAATAATATGAACTGTGCTGTAACTATTAAGAAAATTGAATTCATAATTAAAAGGCTCTCAAAAAAGAATTCTCCAGGGCTAGATGGTTTCACTGGAGAATTCTACCAAACATTGAAAGATTTCATACAAATTCTACAATCACTTCTAGAGAATTGAAAAGGAGGGAAAACTTCCCAAGTCATGCTACAAAGCCAGTGTCACCCTGATACCAAGACCAGGCAGACACTGCAACATAATCTGACAGACTTATCATTTAGTATTTATGTACACACAAATGCAACTCTTGAAGATAGATGTTAGAATTTTAGTAAATAGAATTCAGCAACATATAGAATTTTACATCATGACCAAGTAAGGATGTTATACCAGGAACATAAGACTGGTTTCGTATTAGAAAACCAAACAGTGTAAGGCATTTCTTTTTTTTCTTTTTTTTTCTTTTTTTTTTTTAAATATTTTTTTTAGTTGTTGATGGACACAATGTCTTTATTTTATTGCTCTGTATGTGGTGCCGAGGATCGAACCCAGGGCCTCACGCATGCAAGGCAAGCGCTCCACCGCTGAGCCACAATCCCAGCCCTGTAAGGCATTTCTTAACATGCCCAAGAAGAAAGACCCTGTGGTCATATTAACTGATGCAAAATAGCAAAACAAAAAGTCAGACTTGACAATACTAAGTGCTGGTGAGGATTTAGAGCAGTTGAATTCTCGCAAGTGGCTGATAGCATTGCAAGAGGTTCAGCCACTCTGCAGCAGACTTACCAACAACCCAGCAATCCCTCCTAGGTGTTTACCCCAGGAAAACAAAAAAGTCAACATGCCATCTTTACAGCTTCCTAAGAAACTATAATTATTTCAAGTAAAAAGTGGGGGAGAAATCATGTCCAGCTAAGGTCAAGGACAGGATTGAAAACAGGTTCTTAGGTTATTTTCAAAAGTTTAGTTACCATATTGACACCTTAAGAAACTTGATCTTGCTCTTGCTGTCTCAAAATGTCAGATCCAGACACGGAAACTGATGATCTCTCCTCATTTATTCCAGAAGCACCTAGAGTCATTTTTCAAGAGCCACTAGGGGGGATAGTCTGTAGTTCAGTACAACTGTATTTGCTGAGGGCTTGAGGTGGCCTGTGCCCTTCGGTGTGCAGTTAGCTTGTGGCTCAAAAGAAGCTCTCAGTGGGGTATTTCTCAACATTGTCAGGGTCACGGTAGAAAATCAGAACATTAGCGTGTCCTAGAGTCAAGTGGCTCTTAGAACACAGAGCACCAGAGTGGAAAAGGCCTTGACTTTACTGTTGAGAAAAGTTATGTTTGGGGAATATTTTGATAAACATGAGATCACACAACAGATTCATTGCGGAGCCCAGAGAAGACATTTCTCCTGGCTGTTTGGATGCTGGGTCCTGTAGCATGGATCCTGGTGAAGACACGAGGCTCAGAACTGTGCTTATGAAGTACATCAAGTTTGCTGGATAAGCTGGGCGCTGTGGCGCACACCTGTAATCCCAGCACTCAGGGAGGCTGAGGCAGGAGGATCGCGAGTTCAAAGCCAGCCTCAGCAACGGCGAGGTGCTAAGCAACTCAGTGAGACCCTGTCTCTACATCAAACACAAAATAGGGCTGGGGATGTGGCTCAGTGGTCGAGTGCCCCCGAGTTCAATCCCCAATACCAAAAAAAAAAAAAAAAAAATTGCTGGATGACCACTTAGAAACACCCCTGTCCACTCAATTTCCATGTCAAGAGAATTGTCCTATTAAATGTATAATTTATGAAGGTACAAATCTGATAGTATGTAATTCCTTCTACAAGGCCAAACGTGTGTGTGTAGCCATTAGAACACTGGACTCTTAAGATCCAATTCTACATTCATGTCTTCTCATGTTCTGTATCTTCTCTCTCCTCTGTCCTCTCTTTTTATTGCTATAGCTCAGCATTTCCCCTTTTCCCTAAAGTATGAACCTTGGAGGCTGTGGTCACCAAGATGTCACAACATAAATGATCTACCTCTTAAGCATCCTTGGCATAATAGCCACAGATTTACAAAATCAAATTCTCTGAATCCTCTGAGCTATGTGAATGACGTCTTCTTTTGGTGCTGTTTTAGGGATTAGTCCAGGGACCAAAGAAAATAATTAAAAACTATTGAGTTTTCAGGTTTCACAATAAAAAATTATAATACCCAGGTATTGAGCCTGATTCTATTCTAGGCACTGTGGTGAGTCCTTGATCTGCATTCCTGTCCACAGAATAGCCCTAGGCAGCAGATGGAATCACCATTTTGTAGTTGAAGAAACTGAGACTTAGAGAAGATAAACATTTTACCAAAGGTCACCGATTTAGTACCTGGTCAATCAATATATTTCACAAAATTGATCAGGAATCTGATTTTTAGCCAAAAATACTTACCTTACAAAAGTTATTTTTTTAAGTTTAGAAATGAAAACAAGTCTCTCGATATAATATTCAATTATTAGGTGAATCTTTCAAATAAAGACTGATTGGATTTGTTATCTGCAGTCCTTGCCCGGTCACCTCCGGCACCTCACACTGAGGTACTGCAGCCAGCCTTTTGCAGCTCCTTCTCTCAGCTTCTGTGTTCACAGATGCAACCAACCTTGGGTTGAAAATATTTGGGGACAAAGCTGCCCCTGTACTGAACATGTACAGACTCTTTTCCTATCTTTATTCCCTTAGTAATACAGTTAACTACACAGAGTCTGGACTGTATTCATTGTGGTAAGTCATCGAAGGCTGATCTCAAGTACATGGGAAGATGTGCTTAGGTTCTGTGCAAACACTATGGCACTGTGTGTGCGGGGCTTGAGCATCCGGATCTTGGCATCCGTAGGGATCCAGGAGGCAGGCCCTGCACACTGAGGGATGATGACCCTACTCTCAAGGCAAGCACCAGCAGCATTTGTTGGCATCCTGTTTGTTAGCCAAAACCACCACAAGATGGAAGGTGCCTGATAAAAGTGAAAATTGAGTATCTTCTGAGCAGTCCTCAGAAAGATCTTTGGCTCCCTGGGCCAAATTCATGTTTCAGAATTCTATATTATAATTTTGGGGAAAAGTATTCAAACTCATTTTCATCCTATTAGATTTTTCTCTGGTTCAAATAAAAGCCATGTGCCCAAGAAAGCAAAATAAACAAATCCTCCCAAAAACAGAATCCATGAGATTGGAAGGGATTTCTATAGAGGTGATCAACAATTGAGGTGATCAGATTGGTACAGTGTTGCATGCCTGCAATCCCAGCTGCTTGGGAGGCTGAGACAGGAGGATTACAAATTGGAGGTCAGTGTCAACAATTTAGTGAGGCCCTGCCTCAAAATAAAAAGCACTGAGGGTATATATGGTTCAGAGATAGATTTCAGGAAAAGAGAGAGAGAGAAGCCGGGTGCGGTGGCTCACGCTTGTAATCCCAGCACTTTGGGAGGCTGAGACAGGAGAATCGCAAGTTCAAAGCCAGCCTCAGCAATGGCGAGGTGCTAAGCAACTCAGTGAGACCCTGTCTCTACATAAAACACAAAATAGGGCTGGGGATGTGGCTCAGTGGTCCAGTGCCCCTGAGTTCTATTCCTGGTACCAAAAAAAAAGAGAGAGAGAGAAAAAATATATATATAGAAGTGATCCAATTCACTCATGTAACAAAATGAAAATCCAGATTTTCCAAAAGACAAAGTAGACTTTCAAGGCTGGTTTTCAAAATTATCTTTCACAGAAAACCTTAAATAGCCAACTGTATTTCTGCATCTGCAGTCTTTCTGCATCTGCATTCACACAGCGTTTTTCATGCCCAAGTTTTAAAGGACATATTTATATGTAAAGCTGGATATGTATGTATAAAACAAAGACTATCATTCCAATAGTGTGCTCTCTGGGATCAAGATTATTATGCTAAAATGGAATGATTGACGTTGTCAAGAATCACCATCCTCATTACAAAGATAAAACTAAGGAAGTTTCTGAGGCACCAAAGAGGTAGTTTATGATTATTTTCCTAAAGTGGTAAAAGCAGCCTAAAAGTCCTTGGAGGTTGTGATGAATCTCCTGCTTTTCCTCAGGAGCAAAGGGAGGCGCGTCTTTAATTGTAGGGAAAAAAGGTGAGCACAGGTGTGTTCCACACTCCTGTGATTCAGATGTGTGTTCACTAAGTTGAATCAAATGTTGACTATTGGGAAAAGAGGGGGGGAAAAAGGAAAGGAAGGAGGGAGAAAGAAAGAAGAAAGAGGGAAGGAAAGAGAAAGAAACTACAAGATGAAAACCAGTTACCTTGAATGTCAGGTTTTCTTATAGAATCTCTGATTTAGGATGGTCCCTCCATAGATGTTAAGCTACTATAACATCTCTTCACATAAAAATGGCTTGAAAATTGAACAGAATACACGGTGGGATTGCCCAGGGGTGTCACAGCACTTGACTCGAGTGAAGTCTGTCCCACCTGCTGTCTTGGTACTCAGGTGGGTCCCACGGTCACTGCAGTCTCCATACCTGGCAGCTTGTTAGAACTTTAGGATCTCGGAAGGCCCCACCTTAGGCCAAGGAGATCAGCCTCCGTGCCAACAAGGTCCCAGTGATGCTCATGCACATTAAGTTTAAAGAAGCCACTGTCGCAAGTCCTCTAACGAGCATCCTCTCCCCAGCCAGCAGAGGAGAAAGTGGGGTGACTTACTGCTCACAGGAACCACTTCCCCTGAGGTGAGGAGAATAATGGCGAGGACAAGGGCCCTTCCGCGGTCCCCCAGTGTGCCTGGCACTCTGCTCAGGTCGTGGCACCCTCGCCATCCTCACCACACTTGGGAGGCAGGTGTTATTAGCTCCACTTTACAGGATAAGTAACTTGGCTAAGACCACACAGCCCAGAAAGGCTGGAGCCTGTTAATTCCCTGACCTCTGAGCCCCTGTTCTTCCCAAGTGTCTGAGAACACGCTAGAATGAGAAAGGGATTACAGCGGTGGATTTCAACCTTGGCTGCTTTTGGAATCACCTGGGAGTCTTTCAAACACTGATGCCCAGCCTCTGAGATGGTAGTGGAACTGGGCTGAGGCCTGGGCCTGGCACGGGGATTCTTAAACCTCCCTGGAAGATTCTAATCTGTACCCCAAGGTACACACTGGCCAAACGCCCAGCCCCGCTGATGGCCTGCGCTGCATGTGCACGCTTGAGATTGCCGTCGCTGGGGACGTCAGAGTAGAACACAAGCACCAAGATGTCCCACGCCGTTGTCACCTGCAACATTCATGCTGCACTCAGGAGAGCCCTGGCCACCTGTCTGAAGGCAGGCAGGCACTTCTTGCAGTATTGGCGATTACAACCCCTTACCGTGGCGATTTCCTCAGTTGGCTTGCCTTGCACCCAGCCTGGCCCTCATCTTCAGGCACCGCTTACCATCTCGCGTGGGTCTGCAAGTGGGTCTCAGCCCACCGGCTACAGTTGAAAACAACAGCGAAGCTTTACTCTCGTCCATTATTTGGTGAAGGAGTTGACCGTGTGCTCTACGTAAATATTCCATTTAATTCTCACCGTATCCTATGAGTCAGTGAGCAAATGAAGTTCAGAGAAATGAAGCGATTTGCTGAGATTCAACTCAAATAATTCCAAACAGCCTGCCTCTTTCCTGCCCTCCTATAGGGAAGAGGGTCTGGCCCCAGAGCCGATTCCTAGGATTCACAAAGACTCTGGCGTGGGCCAGACTCGGAGCTGAGTGCTGGAAATAAGGAAGGGGAGGCGATTTTCTTCATGGAGCTCACAGTCTGTGAGACACGGTAGATAAATGGACAGTGCAGGGCTGTCTAATGAAAAGAAAAGGCGAGCCACAAACGTCAGTGACATTTTTCTAGTAGCTGCATTTTAAAAGGTAAAAAAGGGTGAAATTAATTTTAATAATATTTTATTAACCCAATAGATCAAAAATATTATTTCCACATGTAGTCCGGTAGGGAGATTAATGACATTCTACATTCTTTTTCTCACACACAGCTTTGAAGTGCTGTGTCTCTTTTCCGTCACAGCACCTCTCCATTCAGGCTAGCCACACTCCAAGTGCTCTGCCTTTTTTGTGTGAGGGAGCAGGGATTAGGGAGGCTGGTTGATTGTTGCTACCATTTTTTCCTTTAAGGGGCACAAAAGCTCCACACGGGGTAAATAAATGCTGTATTCTCCAGGCTGCATCCCTGCACGCAGTGGGATTATGGGTCCTGCTTTTTAGAGACTCTCAGTTGTAAGTCTTCTCCTGTATCAACGATTCAGCAAAATAACCGGGATCCCCATTCTTTACAGAGAGGCCTTCCCTGCCACAAAGAGAAGCTGCCTGTGGCTCCAGGGCCCAGTGACTGGCTGGTGCCCCTGCCATAGCATATACCTGCAGGGGGCTTGACTCTGTAGTAACTGTAGTCACATCAGAACTGGAATCAATCTGAACAGTGAGCTTTATTAGGATGTTTTTAAAAATTGGCTAGGTCACAAACTGTTCTGGAGAACTCCTCTTCTAGGTAGTGTGGATAAGGCTGTCTTTCTATGGTCAGATAATTTGGGATATTAGATCCCCCTCCAGGAAATTCACATCAGCTATGGAAGGCTCTGAGCAGTCCTGAACTAACTTCCTTTCCCTCAGTGTTTCACAGCCTTCACGACGGAAGACACAAAGTATCTATTGGCATCTCATGGGACCTTGTTCTACAGAGCACGGTTCACAAAACATGGCTCCAGATGTGCCCTCTGTCCCTTTGCTGACCCTGTGCTCACACAGCAGCTGCCTCTCCTGCTGGAGCCCTTCTCCCACGGTGGCCCTTGTCCCACAGACCTGGAGAACGACATGCTTTCCGCGGAGGTTCTGTCCTCGTGCCTCCAGACTGCAGTCACTCAGGATTCGGGGGAGCCACTGCAGAAAGAAGGACCGGAAGAGGAGGACAGGGTGCAGGTGGGCTTCAGAAACCCTGAGGCTCCAGGACAGAGCTTGGTTCTGTATGGTCAAGCCCAACTCTAGCCACCTGTGTGATGTTGATCCATGAGAGAGGCCGGTCCAGGGTTCAGCCCAGTACTTGGAGTAAACAGTGTCATCATGTTAGGAAAGGCTGCTTGTTCTTGGGAACGTACTTGTGCTTGCTGTCTCCCTGTGGCCCCGTGCAGTTTAGGAACTGTTATCAGGGTGGGATGTTCTTTATCTGGGGATCAGGGGGCTGTAGGAACGTAGAAACCCCAGCGCTGCAGGAATGTCACCTCACCTCTGCTTGGAGCAGGCGGCCAGATCTAGCCTCCCCTCTCCCTTCTCTCCCGGCCCTCATCTCACCTCCTCGCCTCTCCTCTCCCTCCTCTCCTCTCCTCTCCCTCCTCCCTTCCCCTCCTCTTATTTCATCTCACCCCCTCCCCTTCCCTCTCCTCCCCTCCCCTCTCCTCTCCTCCCTGGAACCAAAGCATTCTCTCTTGTTCCCTTGTTTTTTTTTGCCTCAGGGATACAGTGTCTTTCACTAATAGAGAATACAGTCACTTTGCTGCTTTCTAATTTCCATTTCCTGGATCCTCTGAGCAGTGTGTGTGTGCATCTCTAAGCCCCGAGTGTGGCATTTCTCACCTAATTTATGCAGATGTCTCATAAGAGAAAGCACATCCTCTTGTCCCTCACCCAGATTTTTGTAGCAAGCTAGGCAACATTTTTTTTAATTTAATGGACAGAGCATCTCTGAATTACTTATGAACTTATTTTTATGCCAAATAAATTTCATTAATGATTTTTTAAAAACCACTCTGAAGCCAGCTGGTGTGTCCTATTAATGATGGTGATAATACTTCTTTTAAACAGTCCTTTAGAAGCCATTGCAGGTAAAAAGCCCATCATGAAAGAAATACGTATCCTCTTTCTGCGAGCCTGCACAGTATTGATCTGGACTGTTCTGTGTTACCAAAGCTCCAGGTGGGAAGGCATTCTTCATTCTTTTTCTCCCCCTCCCCCTCAGAGGAGCCTTTGGCAGCATCGTTGGCCATCAGAGTGAGCACCCAGAAGCTGGGGCCCTGTCCTGGGTTGCGATTGTGCCCCACCAGGGTCGGGGCAGGAACCTGTGCTCATTATCTTGTCCCCGACGCCCACTCTGGCACTACAGTCCACATTTGCTGAAAGAATGATAAAAGAATCGTAGCAAATTATGCCCATGCCAATAGAGATTCACCAGTCGCCGCGTCTTTCACCCTGGAGGCTCACAGAGCCTGATCCTAAGGCGGCGAGACAGCAGGCAGGCACACCTGCCTGGCTTTGGGGAAGTCACTCCCCTCTTTGTACTTCAGACCCTCCATCTGGAACTGAATCAGCTCCTCCCCACCCCAGGGCTTGAGGTGGGGCCCAAGGCAGCCCAAGGCTCCTGGCTAGACCGCAGGCAGTCAGGGTGTCCCCCAGCTCCCACCTTCTCCTCAAGGAAGTCTTGTTTTATCACCCTGTGGTCATTAAGGCTACTGAATATGCTAGTCACAAGCTCCAACTCTAGTAGCAGATTTCCTGGGTTCAAATCCCAGTTTGCTGCCCCAGGCTGTGAGACAAGGGGTAAATTGCTCAACCTCTCTGTGACTCACCTGGAACAGGAGGATGATCATATCACCTGACTCGTACCCTCTTCTGTGAGAATTGAATCAACATATCTGATGTGTCTAGAATAGTGCCTGGCACGTGGTAAGTCCTCAGTGATTTCAGATACTTACTGTAAAATAATTTATTATACACTGGGAATAGAGCCGGGCACTGTGTGTGTCACCGTTCTGTCACCTAGCTACAGATCTGAGAGAGATGTGGCTACAGCACCCAAGTGCTTGAAGAACGGGTCCAAAGCTCTTTGGAGCACAAACCATGCTCTTTATTTACAGGTAGGTGTTAGGTCTAGATACAGCTTGCTTTATTTGAAGGTCAAACTGGAAAATAAAATAGATAAATGAAATATTGCTACATGATAAAGGACAGGAAACAGTGATTCTCAGAAGATGAATAGACCTTCAAAAATGGTTAATTTGGGGGCTGGGGTTATGGCGCAGTGGTAGCGTGCTGGCCTAGCACGCGTGAGGCACTGGGTTCGATCCTCAGCACCACATAAAAATAAAATAAAGATATTCTGTCTGCCTACAACTAAAAAATAAATATTTTTTAAAAAAATGGTTAACTTTGGGCTGGGCTGGGCCTCAGTGGCAGAGCGCTTGCCTGGCACACGGGAGGCACTGCATTCGATCCTTAGCACCGTATGAAAATAAATAAATAAAGGTATGTGTCCATCTACAGCTAAAAAATATTTTTGAAAAAAAAGAAGGTTGACTTTAAGAATGAAATGTTTATAGAAATTCAGCACCCTTAGCTGGACACAAAAAGATACGGAGCAGAAACTCATAAGGAAAAAGCAGGTTGACATGGTGGAAAGAATCAAAGGGACAAGAAGATGGATGATAGGACGAAGAATCTAGGGAACTTAGCGCATAAGGTCTGTGGTAGACGGAACCAGGCAGAGCTGATCCTGGGAACCTGGCTCCCTGGAGCGGAGGCTGCCTTGGGTGTAGAAGTGGAGGTGGAAAGAATGGGAGTGGACTCTGGATGGAGGCCTCCTGTCCCGCCTGGAGGCAAGGTGGCTTTGGCTGCAAAGACACACTCAGGCCTGCAGTCCCCATCGGACCCCCTTCTTTGGCTCCTCTCTGGATACCAGAAAATGTCTCTCTCTTTCCACATCCTTCACCCTCCATTTCAAATGGAATCTCTTATCCAGTGTGACATTAGCAAGAGCCATATTTGGTGTGGTTCTGCCTCAGAGTGTCTTAGGAAAGGCTTAGTTACCTTTGCCTGATGAGAACACTATCAGAAGAATTACTAAACTAAAACAATTTTTATCCTACAAAACAGAGGTGTAGAGAACAACATATTGACCATTTTCATTACTAAGAAACTTGAGAAATGGTTGTCTTCATCCTTTAAACCCGTATTAAATGATCTGAGTATAGGCAAAGCTCCACTGGCAGATAGCTGTCATCAAAATCCTTCTTATCTTCCTTGAAGAACCTGGTCTTGTTTTAATTATGTTTTAAAATCAACAAATATAATGCAATCTCAATAACGTGAACAAAATCATCCACATCAAAACGAAATAAAAACACCCTCACTTCAATGTTTATAGCAGCTCAATTCACAATAGCTAAACTGTGGAACCAACCTAGATGCCCTTCGATAGATGACTGGATAAAGAAACTGTGGTATATATACACAATGGAATATTACTCAGCAATAAAAGAGAATAAAATTATGGTATTTGCAGGTAAATGGATGGAGTTGGAGAATATCATGCTAAGTGAAGTAAGTCAATTTCAGAAAACCAAATGCCGAATGTACTTGTTGATAAGTGGATGCTGATCCATAATTTGGGGAAGGACATGGGAACAATGGTGGAACTCTGTTCACAGGGGAGTAAGGGGGGAGGGGGCATGGGGACAGTAAAGGTGGTGGAATATGATGGTCATCATAGCCCTAACTTTATGTATGACTGCATATATGTTGTGATTCTATACAACTTACAACTAGAGAATTGATATGTTATCCTCTGTCTAGGTACAATGAATCAAATTGCACTCTGTTATCATGTAAGCCTAAATAGAACAAATAAATAAATTAAATGTGAAAAAAAACACCCTCAGAGTATTGGGGGCTACACTAAAATGTTAGCAATGATTATCTCAGACAATCATGAGGCTAGATAGATGATAGAGATACAAAGATAAATAGATATATAGAGTTATTTTCTGTATTTTAAATTATTTTCTACATTAACAGGAATCTTTTGGCTGTAAGAAAGAGAAAATATGATTTCAGTGCTGTAAACAAAGGCTTGTTTTTCTCGTTAAACAATAAGTGTGAAGCATCCAACATAGATTCGGACACCTAGGAATAACAGTGCCTATTTCTCTGTAATTCTCTTGATTTTTCTATCATTCTAATCCCATTTGACTCATGCTCACAGGAGGGCTGCTGAAGCTCCAGACATCATGACTCATTCAAATCAGAAAGGAGCTGATTCTGTATCCTTTCATCAGAAAATCAAAAGCTTTTCCTAAAATCCCAGAAGACTTATGGTTTCTTCCCATCAGCCACAGCAGTGGCCCTTGACCAGTCCTAGCATCAAGAGACACTGAGAAAGTGAATATTTCGCCTTTTAGCTCCATCAGCAAAGGCAGGCTAGAAAGAGAGAGGAAGGTAAAAATGAGATTTGAGGACTGGGGGTATGGCTCCACGGTGGAGCGCTTGCCTAGCATTCATGAGGTTGAGGTCCTAGGTTCCATCCCCCTCCCCACACATACACATAAACATGATGGTGAAGATAAAAGAAAATGAGTGCCAGGTAACAGCCTTTGCTGTCTTCTTGCAAGTATTTTTTTTCTTTTCTTTGTTTAATTTTATTTATTTATTTATTCTACTTAGGTATACATGATAGCAGCGTGCATTTTGATTCTTGCACATATTTTAAAACATCATTTATGCTGAGTGCGGTGGCACACACCTGTCATCCCAGCAACATGGGAGGCTGAGGCAGGAGGATCGCGAGTTCAAAACCAGCCTCAACAGCTTAGCAAGGTGCTAAGCAACTCAGTGAGGCCCCGTCTCTAAAACAAAAAAAAGGGAGGCTGGGATGTGGCTCAGTGGTAAAGTGATCCTGGGTTCAATCCCCAGTACCAGAAAGGGAAGAGGGGCAGAAAGAGAGTGAGAATCACTTGTGATTTTTATAATTGAAAAAAGGTAAGATTTTTACATTCAATTTTGAATCTACTATAAAATCTCAATGATATAAAATATGCACAATGAAAGGACTGAAAGAAAGCCACAGCAGCATGAAAGTTGTCTTCTCCACTCTTGAGACTGGTGGCATTTGTGTTCCCCACTGGCTGCTACGTGATCAGAGGCAGAAAGAGTGGGTGGTTCCTTTATTTACATGTCCCTACAAGAAGTGGTGGACTGGAGATGGGAGGGCAGATGGACAGGTCTGCAAGGATAGACCTACAGGCTAAGAAAGCACCCCTTGCAGATGTGTGAGCAGGGCTGAGGTGTCATGAACCCACGAGTGTTTTGGGGGAAGCCAAAGTTGGGTGGTTTCTGCTGACCCTGAGGCTGCAACCAAATAGAGGAGATAAGTGAGTTTTCAGATTGCAAGTGGATCACAAGCACTTTCTAGGAATACATGTTTCAGTGGCATCTCTGTGATGTGCTTGAGCAAGCCGGCCTCAGGAGCCTCCAGTCCCAGTGAGTTCCTCTCCCTAGACAGGGGAGAACAGCTGAAAGCAGTTGGAGCTGTCGCGATCGCAATCCCATTTGGTCCTTGCCATGTTTTTGAAATGGCCCTAACCACAAGCCCATGTACTAATAGAAAAATGAGCAGAATATATGAATCACTTGTTTTGATAGCATTACGCTTAATCTAGCTAGAACACTTCACACAATCATAGAGTTTGAATTCTCAATCCAGTGTGAATTTTTAAAATGAAGCTTTTCAGACCCGATTGCCTTGGGAAAGCAGATTTCATAATTTGCTCTCCAGCCTTGCTAGAAAATCCATTTGTCTTTGCAATTGAATTTGCAAAGTGAAATCATTTTGAAGGGCCTTTCCTTTGGCCAGCGCTTCCGCTCCACCTCCCTTTTCCTGTCCATTTCCAGGGCTCCCTGTTGATCTGGGCAAACCATGCCATCCTGTCATTCTGTCTCAGCTGAAGGAATGATGTGGGGGTGGGCTTGGTCCTTACCCCAGACCACACCACTGATTCTACAGCAATTGCTGCCTCAGATTCTCAGGGGCAAAGGAACCAGGGGCAAGTGGTGGGCCCGGAGGCTGCGGGCAGTAGGTTCAGTCCTAGGTCCGTAACTTAGGGATGCTGTGACCTCTGTGAGCATCTTCACAAGCAGATCCAGCCCCCCTGACTTTGTCCTAGAATGAAATAAGATTATGAAGGTCCAAGGGCTTTGAAAATAGACAATGCCATAAAATGTCACATTGAATTCAACTCAACAGTGCAACAAATATTTTTTGGAAATGCTGAGTTCCCAGCTGAGATGTAGCCAGGTAGACACATCCCGTAGGCAACCGGATGCTTAGGAGAGAACTCTGAGCTAGAATCGCGTGTTTGTGAATCACAGTTTTTCTTGGGACCATGGCACTGAATGAGATCGAAAAAAGGAATTTTGTATATTATTGTCATTATTTTTGCTACTGCTATCTTACTATTTCGGAGGAGTTCTCTCTTCCTTATTAATAATCATAATGAAGTTGGGAGGAAGCCCACATATTGAGGTGTTTTAATTTATCTTCTTAATGAATTACATCTCACAGATAAGAAACTGATGAGGATGATCTGCCAGTAAGCCAGATTTTAAAATTAAGGTTTCCAGTTTCTCAGACTTGCTTAAATTATTGGATACCAGCCAAAAGACTTCCCAATTAATTAGCTTTGATGATTTATTTTAACAACTTCAACTGATGACAGTACAGAAATGAAGTTGTTTTTTTCAGATTATTAATTAGTAGTTCCAGAGTATAAAAATCACCTCGGAGCGTCCACTGTTTCTCTTTGTAGTGCTTTTGGCACCTGAGACGCAATGGTTCCTTGTGCATATGACTTCCCCACGTGCAGCCTGGGTTTGTCTGTTTTCTGATGCTAATGACACAACACCAAAGTGATGAAGAAAAAGGTTTATCTTGGTCTATCAGGGGTCCAAGACCTGGCAATGGCTTTCTTGTTGGAAGAGTCCTGGGGTGGCACGGGGCATCACATGGCAAGGGACAGGGAGCACATGTGTGCGTCTGCCTGCTGTCTCTACCTCTTCTTATAAAGCCACCCATATTCAACCACGGGGCTCCACCCTGATGACCTTATTTAACCTCAGTCACCTCCCAAAGACCTCACCTCTAGACACCATAGTGGAATTAAATTTCCACCTCACAGTGGGGTTTAAATGTCAACAACGTGAAGCCTTGGGGACGTCCAAACCATATGCAAACCCCGGCACAGGTTGCTTGATACCCCTGGCCCCACCACCTCCTTGTGGTCCCCTAGATAATCTGACAATCAGAAACGCCCTGACACACTTCCCTGCAGGGAGCCCTGCCACCCACCCCACCACAAAGGGGGTGCCCTGAAGAAAGTGGGTCCCTTCTGTCATCTCATCACCCGCAGAGCTTGGCCCTCACGTCCGCAGGGCCGTAACTGTGCACTGTCCTTGGTGAGAGGAGCTGCTGCCCAGGGCACTTACTCAGGAGGTATCATGCATCTGAGATCAGAGTGACTCCACTCCATAGGATGGTGTTAGAAGGAGAGGCAGATCTTTTACTCTGTTGCTTGTGATATTGAGAACCACGTGGATCGAAGCTGTGCCCAGTGCCGAGGGTGGCCTAGAACGTGGAGCCGCACGCAAGGCATTCGCTGTCTTGTCGGATCGTCACAACAGCCTTCTGAGGAAGATGAGAACCCGAGGCCAGAGGAAGAGTGACTTGCCTTTGTCACATGTGACAGTGAAGTAGTAAAGCCAATGGGACCTTGTGATTCTGGCTGGAGCCTTTCCACCCCGAAGCAGTCTCCAAGTAATTCTGGGATTTTAGAGCTGGTAGGACTGCCCACGGAATGAATCGCAAAGCTCACGCAGCCAAGTAGAGGAGCGGCAGGCCCACGGCACAGGCCGGTGACCAAGGCCAGGCTGCTGAGATTGCCACCATGTGACAGGGGTTTTTAATGACTTGCTGATGTATGCCTTGTTGCATTCCATAAAGGATTTATTTAGCTAATAATATCAAATGATGGTGCGGTTGAAATAGAAACTTCAAGCTTAGGAAAATTCAGGTAAAAGTAGAACACCAGGCTGGACGAGGTGGCGCCTGCCTGTCATCCCAGCAGCTCAGGAGGCTGAGGCAGGAGGATCGCAGTTTCAAAGCCAGCCTCGGTAACGGCGAGGAGGCCCTAAGTAACTCGGTGAGACCCTGTCTCTAAATAAAATAATTAAAAAAAAGTCTGGGGATGTGGCTCAGTGGCTAAGTGCCCCTGGGTTCAATCCTCAGTATTAAAAAAAAGAACACTAAGACGGGGCAAAGAGCCCAGACCCCAGACCTGCAGCACAAGAGGGCTGACACCTTTGTGATGTCAGAGTTCCATTTTTGAGTTAGAGTCTCCTGATAGCTGAGGCAAAGAGAAGAATACGTAATTCACAGTCCCCCAAAGTTGGGAGCACAGCGTTCCTCGGGAGGAGGGACGCTGAATGCTAAAAGAAATCACTCAAGAGGGCTTTATATGGGGGTCCTGGGGATCAAATGTATGATACCAGTAACATTTCACAGGAAATATTATAATAGATTTAATTCTTCTTTTTTAAATAGCAAGGCTTAATTAAAAACAAATCATCAAACCTTGAGGGTGTAATATTGACCTTCAGGTAAGCTGAACCTGTTCCGTTTGGGTCCAAGTAATTTGTTCAAGATTATAGGTTTTAGTGGTCTCACTAGAGCCAGGGCTAGAGTTTAAAGCCCACAGAGGTGCATAGGGCTCAAAGCTCTTCCAGAAACTTCTCTTAGGTGCCTCTCTTCTCACAGACTTCAGGATGAGATTGTAGGCTGTGACGAAGGCCCATCCAGGGTTGGCACGTGCGGTGGCCCATCCCTGAGGCCTGAGACACCGGAGAGCTGGATTCACACGTGGCCTGCGGCAGGTTCCTGTGGCCCCGGTGACACTGATCCAGGCCTGCCATGTGCCATCTGCCATGCAGCTTCTGCAGCCCGCGGCAGGGAGAGAGGGAGCCCAAGCTTTCCCCACCTCCGCCAGGAGTGTGCCACTTGCCCTCAGGTTTCCCTGGCAAAGCCCGTCCCTTGGCCATGCCCGGCTTCTCCTGAGGGCAGTAATGGCGGTCGAAGAAAACCAGACAGCAGGGTCTGCCACAGCCAGGGGAGAAAGGCCATCCACACCAGGGAATGGCGCGAAAGTCACTCGCAGGAGATGTGACGGGAGGGAGCCGAGGTGTAGGGCTGGGGCTGGTAGCCTAGCAGCACGGCAGGGACCCAGGGATGGCTGGGTTGGCACTGGATGGGAAAGCAGTCAGTGCCACTTTAATTGGCCTCCACTTGCAGGCCAGGGGACCCTGGGAAGGTGCTCAGGAGGCCGGGCTGGTCCTGCTCCAGGCCTGGCACCAAGGCAGAAGCAGCTATCTCAGCATTTCAGATTCCACCCGGACCCTGAAACAAAAGAAATGTTTGTTTCATATTGAAAGGAACTCCCTGCGACATTCCCTGCATTGTTAACTCCCGAGGGCGCCTCCCACCTCTTACAGTGATCCAGAATGAAAACCAGGCACACTCCGGCTTTTCCAAGCAGTGACGGATGGCGGCTGGGCCAGGCAGTCCTCGAGCATTTTTCACTGGCTCTGGGCTTCCTACCACGGTGGCCTGGCCAGAGCTGTTAGGGATGACTGTGCCTAGCACTTCCTACCTCATCATCCATCACTGAGCTCCCCTCTCCAGCCACCTCCTTTTTAATAGGTTTAATTATTACTTCTCCTACCTCGTGGCACAATTAATCTTCCCATGGCTTCTGGATTTACAGCACACAGGCCCGGGAGTATGTGAGCTCCACTGCAGGCTTAGTCTCCAACTACGTAAGGAAGCGGAAAATGGTGGGATATTTGTAAGCTCCAGGCTGGCTTCTTGTCACTGTGCATGCAGCCCAGACTTGGGGATGGTAGCAGTTGGGGACCACAGAGGAACTGACTCTGCTCCCTTCAGGACTCAAGTTGAACAATCAGGACCTCTGGATTTCCTCAAGTTTGTTTAGAAAAAATAGGCTGGGCGCGGTGGTGCACACCTGTCATCCCAGCGTCTCGGGAGGCTGAGACAGGAGACTCGTGAGTTCAAAGCCAGCCTCAGTAAGGGCGAGGCCCTAAGCAACTCAGTGAGACCCTGTCTCTACATAAAACGCAAAATAGGGCTGGGGATGTGGCTCAGTGGTCGAGGGCCCCTAGTTCAATCCCTGCTCCCCACCCCCCAAAAAAGAAAGAGAAATAGTTTCCAGTGGAGTGGGCTTGGGAGGTGGAAGGCAGGGATTTCCTGGACCCTGCTGATCTTGTTTACAGCAGGCTCCTCAGAGGTGAGGCAGAGGGAAGGGCCACTGAGGTCTGGGACAGAAGTGCCATTGAACTGTCTCCATCTCTGAAGACATCCTAAACTATTATTGAAGCAAAAGAAGGTATGGGGCTCCTAACTTCACCTACTCCTGAGAGAACAGGCAGAGCTGCTGGGTTTGGAAGAGCCCGTGGACATCTCGCTGGAGGATGGCGAGATGACCCAGAGTTCCCCAGAGGTGGCGCCCACTGGTGATTGCACCCCTGCTCCTCCCATAGGCCTGAGTCCCTTAGGATTTTCTGGTTCCTAATGTACACTCTGCTCTCTGGCTACAGATGGAGTCAGACCATCCCTCTGTTCAGATTCAGCTGCCGCCAGCTTGGGTGCTAATGCTGACAAAGGAGAAACGGGCAGAGTCCTGTCCACCTTGACCACCAGGCATCCCAGAGGGAGCAGGGAAAAGAGACCAGTCTCCTGAGTCACACGGGTTCTAGTACCAGCCCTGCCCTGACAGCCCTGTGAGCCTGAGAATGTTCTCCAACTTTCCATGGCTCTGGAATCACAGGATGAACCTTGAAGGATTATTTTGAGGTGTGAATGAGGTCATGGGGCAAAGAGCCAGGTGCAGAGCATTCCTGGAATAGCTCACTGTGAGGGAGGCATCTGTAGCCAGTTGTGTGGGAAGTGATTTTGGAATTATCTGCCATTTAAAAGTCTCATCACTTTGCTGTCCTCCTCTGGCAAAAACAATGGAGTCATGTCTCCAGGGACGTACACAGTCCCTCGAAAATGTGTTCAAAGCAACGTCCAGTTAGTTGCACGTCTGGTGCTCTCATGGCCTGGAATCTAGCCATCTGTGCAGTAGCCAGGTCCGTCTGCTCTTCCCACCACAGCTTTGAGGTATTTTAAGAACAATGTGAAAGAACTAGATGTGAAAACTTGAGAGGGAGAGGATCCAGGAACCTAAAGGTGTCTAGGGTCGGGGTAATGGTACTCAGGGCCACTCCTCCCTCGGGGCTCTTACCATGAGCAGGTTCCTCAGCTATTCTTACTGTCCCCTCCTGTCCTAGATAAAATACCACCCTATCCTTTAAGATTATCCAGAACAGAAGATAAACTAAGTCTCATTATAAACAAGCTAAATCAGTGGGGTAAAGACCTGCGTTGCTTCCAGTGAACATTATGTCCTCTCCGCACGTGGAGAGAGCAGTCTGATGGCTCGAGTGACCAGCTGAATGCTTCCTCTAATGAGGTCCCAGAGACAGAAAAATGGTCTTAATCATCCACATGAGGACTTAGCTACTCAGAAAAGTTTCCTGATCCAAAAGGGGTTACACAAGAACATGCGGCATTAGCTAGACCCAGTGGTTCACACCTGTAATCCCAGCAACTCAGGAGGCTGAGATAGGAGGACCACAAGTCTGAGGCCAGCCTCAGCAACTTAGTGAGACTCTGTCTCAAAGTATAAAATAAAAAGGGTTGGGGATGTAGGTCAGTGGTAAAGCGCCTCGGAGTTCAGTCCCCAGTTTAAAAAAAAAATGCAGTGCCAACTTCTCTGCCAATCTTTATTATTAAACTTTCTATTACAGACATTTTCACAGGTAGAGAGAACAGTGTAATGAACCCCACAGACTCATAACCCAGTTATCAATACACCACACACACACACACACACACACACACACACACACACGGTCTCTGCTTTCCTGCCACCACCTCTGGAGTATTGTTAAAGCAAATTGTAGAAACCATGCTGTTTCCTTTATAAATATTTCCATATGTACTTCTGATGAGAACTTTATAAAGCGCAGCTACTGCCCACGTCACACGCCCTTGGTGGAAGCAGATGGGCTGGTACAGCTAAGGTTGGGGGCGGAGGTGTCCCAGGGTTCTTGCCCCGCCTCTCCCACTGACTTGCTGGGCTTTGCCCATGTTGTTCACAAAGTGCGCCTGTGGGGCCCCTTCCAGTCCCAGACCCTGTGCTTCCTTCTGGCCGTCACTGGATAGAGCAGATCTCAATTCACTTGAAAGCAGGAAAGGGTAGGTCAGCTCTGAAAGCCCCCTTCGGATTGTGCGCCATGGATAATAATAGTGGGAATGTTTGCAGAAAACGAGGCGAATGCACCCGTTGTCCGGGGAGGTACACTGAGGCCCGGCATTCAGAGAATTCACAAGAGAAAAGGCAGCCAGGATTCACTGCTAACATGCTCAGTGTTCTAGGTCTATTTGAAATTGTTTACGGGGGCTGGGGTTGTGGCGCAGTGGCAGCGTGCTCGCCTAGCACACGGGAGGCCCTGGGTTCGATCCTCAGCACCACCTAAAAATAAAATAAAGATATTGTGTCCACCTGCAACTAAAAAATAAATATTAAAAAAAAAAGAAATTGTTTACGTTTGGATTGTCCCGTTCGCACCTCCCGTGGTCTTTGCTCTTAATCGTTAATAATAAGAGCAAACTGTTTTGAGCACTCACTGTGTTCCAGGCCGCTTGTGGCCTCCCCTAAGCCAGGCCTCCCCAGCCTCACCACCACAGCCTCTGAAGCAGGCAGTGCCCCAAGGAGGAGGTCTGCTCTGGCGATGGACTGGATTCATGACCACGTGTCCTTCCCCCACCCGCCCTGGTGAGAGCCAGGCTTTGTGAGGGTCTTCTGCCCCACTAATCTTCATTTAATTCCCTCCCTGCAGCCGGTTGTCACCTCGAGCGCCCCTGCTGACAGGCCCTCTGTAAGTCTTCATCTGAGTGATGGCCCTGGAAAATCAAGCTGTGGTCTGGAAAGGGAAGGAGGATCTGCAGATTATCCCCTCAGCATGTGCAGTCACTTCGCTGGCAGCTCTCAGGGCCGCTTTTATGTCGCTCAACAAAGAGAGGCTGCCGAGAGCATGTAGTGTTCCCTTCAGAATTCCCCAGATTGGCTGCAGTGGGGACAGAAGACATGAAGGACAGATGAAAAAATGCCCAGCCCCACCAGGCCCACTACCTCTCACCCCTGCCCGTTGGTTGCAGAAGGCTTTGTTTTGAGACTCTTCTTTGTTTTGAGACTCTTCCTTGGACTCCTCAGAGGCCCTGGGAAGGAAGGGCAGAGGCTGGGGGAGGAGGCCTGGAGAACTGGCTGCAGGTCAGATCACTTTGCTGTAACCAGCAGGCAGTTCCCTTCGCAAATCACTCAACCCCGGGTAGCCATTATCTACCAACTGCTCCCTATTAACTAGCCCAGACTCTGAAGGCCAGAGTAAGAGAAACAGTCTCATTCTTGAAATACTGCTCATGCCATGTTATATGTTCAAAAAGCATATTGGTTGGTTTTGTTCTTGTTTTTCTTTTTGCGGAACTGGGAACTGAACCCAGGGGCACTCTACCATTGAGCTACATCCCCTGTCTTTTTTATTTTATTTCATTTTATTTTGAGACAGTTCTCACTAAATTGTGAAGGCTGGCCTCAAACCTGTGATCCTCCTGCCTCAGCCTCCTGAGTAGCTGGGAATACAGGCATGTACCTCCATGCCCAGCTGCATATGTGCTTCTCATACCCTTTCTTTGAGATGATTATAATTGACCTTATTAGTAAGAAAGCAAAAAATGCCAGACTTTCAATTAAAATAATAACTGGAAAGCAAAGGTTCACAAACATTGACTGTCTCAAAGACACTCAGCTCAATGTGGCAGGAGGCAGGCTTGTAAAACAGGCCTTCTGATTTATTCTGAAGCTTGTGCCTTTTCCGCCATCGTGCACCTT
The DNA here is from genome assembly GCA_004024805.1 of Geosciurus inauris. Lineage (NCBI taxonomy): Eukaryota > Metazoa > Chordata > Mammalia > Rodentia > Sciuridae > Geosciurus > Geosciurus inauris. The sequence continues at coordinate 46,315 of PVHX01010145.1, read as the reverse complement.
CTTGAGGCTTAGTTTCCTGAACAGTGGTGTGTGACTCAATCCTGGAGAAGGGTGGGGCTAGCAAGAGGCCTCATCTTTGCGGGGGTGGGAGGCATACATGAAGACTAGGCTGTCTCTAGTGGCCTTCTCTGAAGATCTCTTGTTGCTTGCTTCCTCTGTCATTTTAGCAACCAAACACATGATCGTATTGGCTTAAAAAAATCATTGCAGGGGCTGGGGTTGTGGCTCAGTGGTAGAGTGCTTGCCTCGCATGTGTGAAGCACTGGGTTCGATCCTCAGCACCACATAAAAATAAATAAAGATATTGTGTCCATTTACAACTAAAAAAATATTTTTAAAAATCATTGCAGCCAGGCAAGGGGGCATGTGCCTGTAATCCCAGCAACTCAGGAGGCTGAGGTAGGAGGATCACAAGGTCAAGGCCAGCCCTGTCTAAACATTTTTTTAAAGGCAGGGGTTGGGGATGTGTGGATGTAGCTCAGTGGTAGAATGCCCCTGGGTTCAATCCCTATGCTGCAGAGAGAAAGTGAGGCGGGATCATTGAAATAATCCAGTGCTATGGTGCCAAAAACACTGCAAGACATCCCAGCAGGAGGTGCAGGCACCCCTGCCGCCCTCCCAGCTCCCCTCTGCTCATAACCTCAGAGCCTTGGCAAGGCAGATGATTCCACCATCTGAGAAATGCAGAAGCGCCTGTGCGCAGGAGGGGCAGTGGTCCACCCGCTAGAGACCCTGTGAATTTGAAATCTGAACATTTTCTGTTTTAGATAAAAGCAGTTAGGAATATGTGTTAAATGTAGGTCTTTAGAAATGAAATATCTCTGTTGTTAATAATTTTCATCATTAAAAGGATCCCAGGTGTTGCTGAGGTGTTATTTCCTCCTGGGCCCCTTAGCATTTCTGACCTTGAGGAACATTCGGAAAAACTGCTGTCCTTCCAGCTAGGATGGTCCTGACACCTCCAGCCTGGCACAGCGACCCCAGGGAGTGACTTCTGGATCTGTCCCAGGAGTGTAATTTCCCATTGGACTGGAGCTCAAAACTACTCTAAACCAAGGGTTCCTTATTTCTAAAATAATTAATTAATTAATTAAATACAGAGAAGTCAAAAGAAAAAAAAAACCCTTCGATCTGCCACTACACATAAAAAGTAAATATGTATGCATGCACACACGCCCTCTTAGGCTTTATCAAAATGCGGGTTTGTGGCCATATATATCTTCTTAATAGAAATCTCTTCCCATGTCAATATTTAAACGTCTACTTTGCCATTTTAATGTTATCATGCTATCCCATTATATAGATGTATTATGATTTAGTTATTTTAAGATCATGGGATATTTTACTCATAAAAAATACACAGAAGGCCGGGCGCGGTGGCTCAAGCCTGTAATCCCAGCACTTAGGGAGGCTGAGATAGGAGAATCGCGAGTTCAAAGCCAGCCTCAGCAACAGCGAGGTGCTAAGCAACTCAGTGAGACCCTGTCTCTACATAAAACACAAAATAGGGCTGGGGATGTGGCTCGGTGGTCGAGTGCCCCTGAGTTCAATCCCTGGTACCAAAAAAAAAAAAAATACACAGAAGAATTACCATGTTTTACCGCTGCCACCTCAAGAGTTCCCTTTCCTGGAAGCATATAATAATAGCGGTACTAATACTTGCATTTCACCCACAGTTTACAGTGCACTTGCACATATTCTGTGTCATTTGATCCTTGTCACCACCCTCAACATGACTACCATTATCATCCATTCTCCTTATTCTATAGAACTGAATGCAGCCGAGTGTGGCTGAATGATTTCTGCCCAGTACCTAAGTGCAGTTAATGTCAAAGAGGCAGCAGTCCCAGGAGTAGGCAGGACTCCTGTGGCAGGAGGGGAGGAAGTGGGGCCATCAAGTGGCCCTGGCAGGCCCACCCCACCCTACGCCCCGATTTCAGCATCAAGAATGTGTCCTGACAGGATTCGCGTCATGACTGCTGCCCTGTGGTTCTGTACCAGGGCCAGAGCTGGCTTCATCTCTCTCTCCACCCCTGCGGCCACCACAGGGCTAGTTTGCGTTTGCTGGGTGAGCAAGCGAGTGACTGAAGGATGACATAGAGTCAAGCAAATTGCAGAGGCAGGGATTCTACAGCTTCCTGTCTCCATGCCCCGATTTTCAAATCAGACATTTGCACAAGAGCCTGTCTTGGTGATGCTAAGATCCCTGTGCCTCTGCGGGTGTTGGTCGGCACCACAGAGCTTGCACACCAGTGCACAGAAAGATGTGTGCAAAACCAAGAGCCAGGAGGAAGCGCACACTAGGTTCTCCACCTCTTCCAGTGCCCCTCCAGCCCCAGCGGGGATGGACCCCCTCAGGCTGCCCTTACCACATCCCTCATTTGGAACTACGTTATATCCACAATATACCTCATTTTGAACTGCGGATAAAACAGTAGCTTGGTTTAGGAACTATAATTTATGAGAGTTGTTTGCAGCACCGTGATTGTTGATTGTCAAAGCAGTAGAGCGGAGTTCCAAGAAATTTTGGAACAAAAACCACTCCAATCTCATCACCTAACAAAGCAGCTATTTTCCTTTTGCAGAGTCCCCTGTAGGCCTTGTCCACGCGCACCTGTGTCTTCTCCTAGTTGCCACGTGCTTCCTGCTTTTCCAGTTAACACGATTGTAGGATCATTTCCTGTTTCCCTGCACAGACTTCATAATTACCTTTTTAATAACTGTGTCATCTTCTGTTGAGCTGATACACCAAAATGCACTCATACAGTCCCCCAGCGTTTGGCATTTAAGATGTTTCTGATTTTCCACTTCTCTACAAAGCTGCAGCAAAGACTGAGAGGCAGTTTGTGTGCCTGTCAACTGATTTCCTTGGCTTATGCCCCCTTGAGCAAGATGGCCAGGTCAGAGTAGCACCAGATGCCAGATGTGGTGACTCACGCCCACAGTCCCAGAGCCTCTGGAGGCTGAGGCAGGAGGATCGCAAGTTCAAGGCCAGCCTGGCATCTTTGTGAGACCCTATCTGAAAAAAAAGAGGATGTGACTCAGTGACAGAATCCCCTGGGCTCAGTCCCCAGCAACACACACACACACACACACAATTTGTTTGGCACACTGTTTATGTCGTCCCCAGCAGTTGTTACGTTTACCAATTTCAGGGCAACCTAATCAGTACAAGGGGTGTTTAAATTTTTTATTTGCTAATTTAGCTGGAGTAAAATGGCACTTCAGGGTTGGTTTATTTTGCATTTCTTTGATTATTAAAGGAAATTAACATTCCCCCCTGTGGTTACTCTTTGTATTTCTTTGGATGTGAGTTGTCTGCTAACATTTATAGTTCTTTGCCTATTTTAATAAATTGGGGGGCTGGGGTTGTAGCTCAGTGGTGGAGCACTTGCCTAGCACATGTGAAGCACTGGGTTCGATCCTCAGCACCACATTAGAAATAGATAAATAAATAAGTAAAATAATAAAGGTATTGTGTTTATCTACAACTAAAAATATTTTTTAAAACATAAAATAAATAAATCAGGGTCTGGATTTTTTTCTTAAACCAAATGATATTTTTACGATAGATATGAAACTTTTTCATGTTTCACATATATTCCAATGTTTGTTGCCTTTTAATTTTGGATATTTATTTGGAGTATAAAGATCCTTATTTTTGTAATCAAATCTGTCGATGTTTTTCCCTGTTGCTTTGAAGCTTAGAAAGCTCTCCCCTCTCTGAAGAGTTGATAAATATTTAATTCTACCTTCTGTTATTTGAAATTCTTTAATTCATCTGGATAGTATTTACTGTAAATTGAGTTGCAAATTACCTTTTTTTCTCCGTTGCTCATCAGCTATTCCCATCTTCCTGGCCTTTTCTCTTCCTCCCCAGGAATCATACACCAGATGAAAGGCGAGTACGACACCGCGCTGAAACTGCACAAGACGCACCTGAGCATCGCCCAGGAGCTGAGCGACTACGCGGCGCAGGGCCGCGCCTACGGGAACATGGGCAACGCCTACAACGCCCTGGGCCTGTACGACCAGGCGGTCAAGTACCACCGGCAGGAGCTGCAGATCTCCATGGAGGTGAACGACCGCGCCTCCCAGGCTTCCACGCACGGGAACCTGGCCGTGGCCTACCAGGCCCTGGGTGCCCACGACCGGGCGCTGCAGCACTATCAGAACCACCTGAACATCGCCCGGGAGCTGAGAGACATCCAGAGCGAGGCCCGGGCCCTCAGCAACCTGGGGAACTTCCACTGCTCCCGGGGAGAGTACGTCCAGGCCGCTCCCTATTACGAACAGTACCTCCGGCTCGCTCCTGACCTTCAGGACATGGAGGGAGAAGGGAAGGTCTGCCACAACCTTGGCTATGCACATTACTGCCTTGGAAATTACCAGGAGGCGGTGAAGTACTATGAGCAGGATCTGGCATTGGCCAAAGACCTTCATGACAAATTGAGCCAGGCGAAAGCCTACTGCAACTTGGGCCTCGCGTTCAAGGCGCTGCTGAATTTCAGCAAAGCTGAAGAGTGTCAAAAGTACCTGCTGTCCCTAGCCCAGTCCCTGAATAATTCCCAGGCTAAATTCCGAGCCCTGGGGAACCTGGGTGATATATTCATCTGTAAAAAAGATATAAACGGTGCAATAAAATTCTACGAGCAGCAGCTGGGCTTGGCCCATCACGTGAAGGACAGAAGACTAGAGGCCAGTGCATATGCAGCCCTGGGCACTGCCTACCGGATGACCCAGAAGTATGACAAGGCCTTGGGTCATCACACGCAGGAGCTGGAGGTGTACCAGGAGCTGAGCGACCTGCCAGGGGAGTGCAGAGCCCACGGGCACCTGGCTGCTGTCTACATGGCCCTTGGGAAGTTCACGATGGCCTTCAAGTGTTACGAAGAGCAGCTGGATCTGGGGCAGAAGCTGAAGGACCCAAGCCTAGAGGCCCAGGTCTACGGCAACATGGGCATCACGAAGATGAACATGAACGTGATGGAGGAAGCCATCGGCTACTTCGAGCAGCAGCTGGCCATGCTGCAGCAGCTCAGTGGGAACGAGTCTGTGCTCGACAGGGGCCGGGCCTACGGCAACCTGGGGGATTGCTACGAGGCCCTGGGTGACTACGAGGAAGCCATCAAGTACTACGAGCAGTATTTATCCGTGGCCCAGAGCCTGAATCGCATGCAAGACCAAGCCAAGGCTTACCGGGGGCTAGGAAATGGACACAGGTAAAAAGGACAGGACAAACCAGGTAGACAGCCCTGCAGGAGCAGCTGTGACAGTCAGCCTGGGGGCATGGCAGCTTGCTAGCTGCAGAGCATTCTCACACAAGTCTTTGTATTAAGCAGGTGATATGATTACCTTTGTGTTATGGAAGAAGAAACCAGAGCACAGAGAGGTTGGGTTAATGCCTAAGATGGCACAGCTTAAGAGGGGCAACTGAGAGTCAAACCCAGGGCTCTGACTCCAGAAGTGGTGCTTTTCTGGACTATATCAAAACGATCAGGATAAAAGAGTTAATAGGAATGAGAATGTGTTAAATGAATCAATTTAACCCGGCTTTTCTAAATACCTCCCACATTTTATGAATGTGTTTATTAGTACATCAGTACCCACCAACTGCTTGGCTTTCAGGAAAAGCCACCTGATAATAGAAGGAGTAGATGGGCCCCTTCCCCATGCCCTGCACCAGGCTGGGCCCCTCACACAGCTATCTTGACAGAGCAGTCCTGGTCTCTATGCACCATCACCTGCTAGGCCAGGGACATGTCCCCGCCAGAAACTGAGGCTCAGGAAAAGGAATCCTTGGTTTGGTCTGCTGCCAACTCCGGTGCTCTTCCCACTCTGATCATGTCATCTCCAAGCAGCACAAAAAGACACAGTTGGCCAAGGGATGCTTTTCTTTCAAATGTGGGGTGCCTGTGTCTGCAGAATCTATGGCCTCGCCACATAGGCAGGGGATTAGGGCTCCGGGATGGGAGGGAGGGAAGGGTCAAACTAAATCATCACCCACAGAGTGCTCTGAGAAGCCCAGGTGGCAGATTTATAGCCATTGTAAAGTGATTTCAAAAACATAGTCTAAGCAGTAGTGGAAATTGGGAGGCCCAAAGAACCAGACAGTTCACTCGCTATCATTGTACCTATTAATATATTTTATGTTTCCTCTGGGGTGTATATCCCATTGAATCTTGAGCTCTTGGGAAGGTCACTAAGGGATGACTTTTGAATTGCTTTCCAGATTATGAAATTCCTCTGCATCTCACTCTAAGGGCACATGATAGATTTTAGCTAGAAGAGGAGTTAAGAGCTTCTATAGTAAGTGACAGTGACAAATGCTTTCCATTTTCTCAGGGGCTTTGGCATGTCTGCACCTGCACAAAATAATATCATTGCTTTTCTGTCTACATCCCCACAGGGCGATGGGGAGCTTGCAGCAAGCCCTCGTGTGCTTTGAAAAGAGGCTTGTGGTGGCCCACGAGCTCGGGGAGGCCTTCAATAAAGCCCAGGCTTATGGCGAGCTGGGAAGTCTGCACAGCCAGTTAGGGAATTACGAGCAGGCCATTTCCTGCCTCGAGCGCCAGCTCAACATTGCTCGAGAGATGAAAGACCGGGCCCTGGAGAGCGACGCGGCCTGTGGCCTGGGGGGCGTCTACCAGCAGATGGGGGAGTACGACACGGCCCTGCAGTACCACCAGCTTGATCTGCAGATCGCAGAGGAAACCAACAACCCCACGTGCCAGGGCCGAGCCTACGGGAACCTGGGCCTGACCTACGAGTCCCTGGGCACCTTCGAGAGGGCTGTGGTCTATCAGGAGCAGCACTTGAGCATCGCTGCCCAGATGAATGACTTGGTGGCCAAGACGGTGTCCTACAGTAGCCTCGGAAGGACCCATCATGCCTTGCAGAACTACTCCCAGGCCGTCATGTACTTACAGGAAGGTAGGTGACAAGGCCCGCCCTGGTCAGTCTGCCAGAGACGCAGGAGAATACACATAGAGGGGCCGTCTCTGCAGGGAGTGAGGGTCTCAGAGGCCACATTGTCTCAATTCCAGAATCACAGTGTCTCCTTTGATGGCACTGAGGTGCTCCATTGTTCATTCTGTTTTATCTGTTTCTGTGGTGCTGGGGATTGATCCCTGGGCTTCGCGTATGCTAGGAAAGTGCTCTAACATGAAGCCACACTCCGAGCCTTGTTCCATTGTTCAGAACACCTTGCCCAGCTCTCTGGACTCGGATTGCCACACTCGGATTGACACCAGCTGCCCAAGGAGCAGCTGCTCAGAACCCTCTGCTGGGTGAAGACATCCTCACACAGAGGAGTCAAGTAAGATCTAATCATGTCTGAGGGTCTGCTTCAAGTTCCACTGTCCCTCTAGAAAATATCTGACCTGTATCACAACTGTTCAGTCATCAGCTCTGACGTGGTAACTGAGGTCTAACCAGAAGCTTCCCTCCGAGTGTCCTCAGGGCCGTCAACCAGGCTTTCTTCCTGGGCTTGTTCCCACAGTGCCGGCTGCCGCCATGGCAGAATTCTGTTCCAGGTGCCCCTGGGAGCTGCCCACTTCTCTTCCTCCTCTGCCATCAGGCTCCCTCAGTTAGCTGAGCACAGCTGGTCCTTGGGCGCCTCCTTTTCCCCAAAGCAGAAGCCCCACCCCCGTGTTAGCCCTCTCCCTGTTTACCCCTGGGCCGGGCTTCTGCTCTGAAGTCCTCCCACAGTACACGGGGTCCTCCAAGCCTGGACAGGAGAGGGCAGATGTGATGCTGTCCGCTCACTAGTGAAAGGAAATGATTGCTGATTTCCTATGAAACCTCTTTTTTTTTTTTTAATATTTTTTAGTTGTCAATGGATGTTTATTTTATTTATTTATATGTGGTGCTGAGAATCGAACCCAGTGCCTCACGCATGCAAGGCAAGCGCTCTACCACTGAGCCACAGTCCCAGCCCGAAACCTCTTATTAATAGTTTTCAAAAGGCTTTGCACAGGTAGTTTATTTAATCTGATTTAATCTTCACAACCTCAAGGGTTGCAGCTAAGTCACCTGAGGCTAGAGAAGGATGACACAGGATCTTTGTTTCCTGACCATGTAGCTGGTTAGGTGCAGAGCGGGGCTCAATCTGGGTTTTCTGACCCTGGGAACCAAAGAAGATCCTGTGGGGCCGTTTGCAACCTCAGAGAACCGTGCAGGGTTGGGGCCACGGTGCTGTCCTGGTTACTGCTGAGCCCCAGCTGGGACGCCCTGGGAGAGAGAAGCAGGAGGCCGAGTGGAGAGCAAGGGAGGGGCCGGTGGCTCCCTGTTCTTGCACAGATGGGCCTGTGCTGGCTGCAGGCTGACGGTCCTGGGGGACTGCAAGCCTCTGTCCAGGCCTTATTTAGCTCCCACTCCCTGCAGATGGGGCTGTGCCTTGGTGCATTAAATATGAACAATGACTTCTGGCTTCCGGTACCACTTGACTGGTGAAATTCCAATAGTCTAGAGGCAATTTTCAGTTGAATTTGTGAAAACTATTAAATGGAGACCCAGCATCTGGCAACTTTTTAGCTATGTTCCTCTAACCTTCGTGAAATTCTGTTTCCGTGCAACAGCTGGTTGCCTGAAACACCGTACCATCGTAAGGGAGAACTTGCCAGTTCCTTTTTTATTGTTTCTTGCAAATCCTAAGTCTCATAGAGATCTGAAAACTCCTATCTATCGCATCTTCATGGTGTTTGCCTTATGGAGAGCTCGCAGCCAATGCCTCCCCTTAGGGCCCAAACCTGGTGTCCCTTCTCATGAACTCTGAGCTGGTACAGGTGCAGGACCCCTGGGAGGTGCCCTTGTGTGCTCCAAATTGTGTCTGCAGTCTCTGGCAGTAGAGGGGACAGTTCAGCTAGAAAACGCCCCAGTGCTTTCTCCTGGCCTTCAGAAGGGAGGGGGCTGCAGATCAACCTCATCCTGTCCCCCGCATTGGCATCTCACAGTGAGGCTGGTCTAAGTCAGCGGAACAAGCTCCCCAGGTGATGTGGATGGATGCCTGTGGGTAAAGCTGCTGGTTTCTCATTTTGCAGATGAAGACAGGGAGCCTGGGGCAGTTTAGTGATTTACTTAGGGTTATGCCACCAGCCTCTGGCACACTAGGCCCCGGGGAGCTGGGTGGGCGGTTCAGCCTCCTGAACAGCAGATGCACATAGAGCTGGGCAGGCCAGTCACCGTGTGGGTCTGGCGGGGTGTTGCTTTGTTTTTTACAATGCTAGAGATGGAACCCAGGGCTTCACACGTGCTCAGCAAGTGCTCTGCCACTGAGATATACCTTCAGCACTTTGTAAATTTTATTTTGAGACAGGGTCTGGGTTGCCCAGGCTGGCCTTGAACTTGCAGCCCTTCTGCCTCAGCCTCCCAGGTAGCTAGAATTGCAGGTGTGCACCATGCACTTGGCTCTCCAGTAGTGCAGGCTCTCTGCATTGTTGAGCCTCCGCCTCAGGCACACAGGCAGGTGGCCTAGGTGCTGGGCTACAACAGGAACCAAGTGGCTTGCCCCAGGCAGTTTACTTCTGACTCGCCCAGACGTGGCAGGGACAGTGACACTGAAGAACAAACATGGCAGCTTGTCCAAGGTTCAGACAACCAGTCTTCCTGGTTTTCCCTCCAGAACCCTCTTCTTTCACGTGTGTTTCCTTCCTGTGAGGTGTTTAAAAATATGAGTTGCTAGGCATGGCGGCACACCGCTGTAATCAGCGACTCGGGAGGCTGAGGCAGGAGGATCGCAAGTTCAAGGCCAGCCTTAGCAAGTTAGCAAGGCCCTAAGCAACTTAGTGAGATCCTGTCTTAAAATAAATAAAAAGGGCTGGGGATGTAGCTCAATGGTAAAATGCCTCTGGATTCAATCCCCAGTCCCCCCCCACCCACCCACCAAAATAAAATAATAAAAATGGGAGTTATTTTCAAGTAGCATTTTTGTTAGCCAAATGACAATTTAGAGAGAAAATACTGTTTCTAAACTTTCTGAGTTATGTGCATTTTGAAATACATATGTTATGAGTTTGAACCTGCGTGTCCTCTTTATTAGCCTCTCACCTAACTCAGTTCCTTTCCAGCAGCTGGAAATTGACAGGCTGGTGTGCTCAGAGGCAGCGCCCACTCCCTGACTTAGGCCAGAGGGAAGCCCTGCTCCGTGTGTGCAGCATGCTGTGAGCCCCCATGCCGTCTTCCACACAAGCCAGCTGCTCTGTACAGAGAGCAGGATACTGAGGGTAGAGTGACACTGAGAATAGCTTAGTGACCAGTACAACAAGTGCCTGCCTTCAGATCGGGCTCCCACAAGGCCCCAGAGGCTGCTGGTTCCTGAAACCCAGAAGCTTGCTGTGGGTAAGTGACCCAGACTGCAGGTGCCTATCTGAAGGCCATTAAAATAAGGACAGTCTCATTTAAGGCTTTTGACTCATAATCTACTGGTTTTGCAACCCCGCTGAGGCAAATCAAAGTCTCAGACTTACGGGAAACACAGAGTGGACCTGCAGCATGCCATCACATCAGCAGCAGGGGCAGGCTGTATCCTGTTCTGCTTTCACGAGAACACGGCGTGACTCCTGCCAGCACGGACTGGATGCTGTGCGGTGAGACTGGAAGAAGTATTATCATGGCTTCTGCACCTGACTGTCAGGAAAAGCTTTTGCCAGCCAGAGAATTGGATAAGATAAATTTATCAGCCAATAGTCTCCATTTGCAAAGCTAAGGGGTTCGCATCTGCAAGGGTTCAAGTTCCATTTGTTTCTGTTTCTGCCTGCCCTGCAAACCTGTCTGCTGGTGATAGCCATCACCTGAGTTCTTTCTGGGCCTTCTCTGAGTGTCTTGGAGACTCTGCTACCAACATGGCATTTGAAGAGAGCTCTTGTCCTCATTCCCTGTCTAATGTGCTATTAGCATTCTTGAAGTGCCCCTGCAGCAAAGTCACCTGCCAGGACTCGTTGAGGGAGTTGAATTATCTGTCTTCTCTGTGTCTAAATTGTTGTCTCTGATTTCAGGTTTAAGGTTAGCTGAGCAACTGGGCCGAAGAGAAGATGAGGCAAAAATTCGCCATGGTCTTGGCCTCTCCCTTTGGGCTAGTGGAAACCTGGAGGAGGCCCAACACCAGGTGAGCAGGAGAACCCTGACCCCAGGGGAGTTCATTTCCAGAAGTGTGGAAGAGACAGCAGAGGTGGCATTCACCAGAGATGATGCCTTGAGTCGATGCACAGGATTCCCAGCCTGTGGCAGCCCAGAGATGTTGAAGGCCCTTGCTCACTCACGTGATAGGTGTCTTAATGATGTCTTTGGAATTCTTGTATTATGTGCTGCTGCTCAGCATTAAACTTTAATAGGAAATTACATTCTTTATAACAGAAGCAAACCAAGAATTCACGATTATTGGATTTAATGTCTTTGTAAGTTTCCAATTATAGCAACACGTACAATTCTCTCTCTCCCACAGCAAGTCCTGTGCCTCTGCTTATGTACAGACAGTTGAAGAGCAGTTTCTGGTCATGCAGCTCTGGAGAGCAGAAAGATCCATAGAGTTATGGCTGTTAGGTTGGAGGGGGACAGAGATGGCTGCTTTTAAGGTCGCACACTCACCCCTTAGCCAGTGAGTGCCCCCTGTGGATACTGCATTAAGCAAGAAGGGAAGGAAGACAATTCAATCAAGTCTCCTCCAGGTGCTCAAAGCACTGATGACGTGCCATCATCTCCTGGAATCTTAGGGCATTTTACTGTCCTTTTGAACAATTAAAGACAATTTAAAGAATTAACTCTCTAATTTACTGGCTGCAAAAATTAAAATTTACATTGATGTAGTGATTAATCTTGATATAGTGATTTGCTGTTTTTAGAGTACTTTTACTCACTGAATTTTTTCTTCAAAATACCCTGTGAGGCCGAAGGATGATTTTCCTCTTCACAGAGAGGGAGCACTGCAGCCCCGAGCCTCGCCCAGGCGCACAGCAAGTCGGTGGCACATGCCTTGCTCAGCGCTCTCCTGGTCTAAGGCTCTTAGTCTAGAATGCTCTTATTTGCTCTTATCTGTTTGGAGAAACAGCAGGACAGGATCTCCATTACGATGCTAGTTGTCTGGTCCTCAAGGTGCCCATGTGAGTGGAGGAGGCCAGTCCTCAAGGGGTCCATGTGAGTGGGCAAGGACTGTCCTCAAGGGGTGTGTGTGAGTGGGCGTGGCCAGCCATCAAGGTGCCCATGTGAGTGGGCGAGGCAGATCCTCAAGGGGCATGAGTGAGTGGGCGTGGCCAGCCCTCAAGGGGTCCATGCCAGTGGGCGTGGCTCCTTGAGGAGCTTGTCCAGCAAAGCCCTGGCCCTGGGGAGGGTGGCGTGTGATTGGACTTTACGGCACCGGCCCACCTGCAAAGGCTGCGGCTCTCAGAGTGTGCCCACCTCCGCCTTGGCCCCAGCCTCGGCGGACTCCACCGCAAGGGCCCCTTCCCATCCTTACGCACCCTCCTGCTTGGGGACGGTGGAGCATAGTCTTACAATGACAAGAAGAGAACTGTTTGTTTTAATCAAAATTAGCATTTGTTTGGATTAACAGTTGTTGTTTGTTAACTTCCTTCAGACCTGATGTTTCTAACCCTTGTGTTTTAGGTCCCCTGACCCCACCAGAATTGCTTTCATAAGCCATAATTTACCGGGGATGATGTGACACTCCTTCAGGTCCACAAAGGCCTACCTGGAAATAAAGATTCTTTTCAAACCTTTTCAGAAACGCTTAGGTTGTGTACCACGGTATAAGGAAAAGTTGTCTCTAGTCTGTAAACAGCTGACACTGGCGTCTGGGAAATGGATGACGTTCTTCTGCCCCCTTACAGCTTTACAGGGCGTCGGCCTTGTTCGAGACCATCCGGCACGAGGCGCAGCTGAGCACCGACTACAAACTCTCGCTCTTTGACCTGCAGACGTCGTCCTACCAGGCCTTGCAGCGGGTGCTCGTCAGCCTTGGTGAGAGCAGTTGGTGTGTGCTCACTGTCCCCAAGGTGTTGACAGCTGCTCTGATGAAGTATGATTTGTTGTCACAACAGACTCTGAAGGCACAATCAGCAATTGAACACTCACTCTTTCATTTATTTGACAAAGATTAATAGAGTACCTACTGCGTGCTCAGTGCCAGCCCTGGGGATTATAGTTAAGATGCTCTCAGGCTGTCAAGCCATGCACGTCACTGGGTGATTGGCACTAAGGTAGAGAAACTCTGGTGCTGAGAAGTGTGGCAGTCTGGCTTGCAGGCCTAGGAGCCAGAGCAAGTGTCCCTGAGACAGAGCTGCCTGAGCCACGTGTCCCTCACCCTCACACTCCCTCCCTTCACCCACACCTGGAGCAAGCCTCTGACCAAGGGGACGCAACTGAAGGGACACAGGCCTCTTCCGTTTCCCCAGCCACACTGCCTTCCATGTGGCTGTCCAGCGAGTGCACCCTCTTGGCCTGTCTTAGCCTGTCGTCTGGGCTGTGGCTTTCACGGTCAGGACTCGTTCTCCCAGGCCTGCATGCTCCAGGGCATGGGGGCAGCCTGCCACTCTCCTCATCCAGGCCCTAACTGTCCCCTTCCAGCTCCCCTGTCACCTGCCTCTTCCCAGAAGATATTCACTGAAAATAACAAAGCCTTTGAAGTGGAATGTTGAGGACTTTTCAATAACCTGCCCTTTCCTGGGCTGGGATTGTGGCTCAGCGGTAGAGCGCTTGCCTCGCATGCGTGAGGCCCTGGGTTCGATCCTCAGCACCACATACAAAGCAATAAAATAAAGACATTGTGTCCATCAACAACTAAAAAAATATTAAAAAAAAAAAACCTGCCCTTTCCTCTATGTATAGGAACACTCATGTTTCCCCTTGAAAAATCAAATATACTCATTGCCTAGGATTATAATTCATTACCATTGTAATCACAGTGTGAAGTCTAGCATTTTGGGGCTGATTTTCCAATGTGCACAGAAACTGTCCCCGCTGTTCCAGTTAGTAATTTAATAGAGTAAATGATACATTTGCACATACTCACATGAATCCCTACTTTGTGCTGATGCCTGAACAGTAGGCAGCAAGGCATCTTTGACATGCCCCTGCAGCTGTGGCATCTGGCCTCCTGCCTCTGCTTCTCTGTAGGTCCCGGTTGTAGCAACTCTTCCATATTCTTATTTACCATGGCATCCAGTCCTCTGCAGTGCATTGCCTCACTTAGAAATAAGCCTCTCTGGAAGCTATGGGGCTTGACTTTTTTTCAGCTTTCACATCCATGCATCAGCTTTTAAGCTACTTATAGACTAGCTTCCTACAGGAAGTGGGATTAGAAGTTGGATTGAAAGACTAGGGAAAAGCTTGAAAAAGGACCAGTTTTAAATCAATAGCGACCTCAGAAGTGGAAACCCTTTGCCCAGGGAAACTAAAAGAGAGAAGATGAGAGGGAAGCATGCTGGAGCCCAGTGTGGAAGGAAGTGTCAGCTTTTTAATATTAACAGTGCCACTTGTCATACAGGTGGTGTTTAAGTAACACCTTCACATAGAGTGCCTCACTTGATTTTGACAATAGCCCCTTGAGATAGGTGGGACAATCCCTCTTTTTGAGACAAGCTCACCGAAAGGGCACCCGGCAGAGGACAGGGATGTGTAAAGGCATGGAGGTGTCATCAGGGGACTTGGAAGGTGGGGCTGGACGATGTGATGCAGGGAAGGGGCCACATCTAGGAGAGAGGGGTCAGGAGATGGTCCTGGAGGTGAGAGTTCCAGTGGGGCCGGGAAGCTGGTGGGCTGGGAGGTGGAGGGGGCTAGGTCAGGGAGCCTCATGGGACGAGGAGCAGAGTGGGCTGTGCTCCCAACTGGGGTGACTCTTGTGCTGGCTACAAGACAGGAAGGCCCAGTGACTTAGGGTGGCATGAAATTGGTCTTGCTAAATTGTAGAACAGGGTTCTGTGTGTGAACCCTGCCCCTGCTGGTGATCAGAGGCAGGAGTGGACTCTGAAGTCTGTCACTTGCAGAGCAGAGGCAGTGGCATTTCTGCCTAGGACCTGGGGGGATGCCTGTTGTCCCAGAGGGAGCTCACTCACCATGGAGCACTCAGCCTGTCCCTTTGTCTCTCAGGCCATCACGATGAAGCCCTGGCTGTGGCGGAAAGAGGTCGGACAAGGGCATTTGCTGATCTTCTGGTGGAACGGCAAACAGGACAGCAGGACTCGGACCCCTACTCCCCAGTCACCATCGATCAGATCTTGGAGATGGTCAACAGCCAGAGGGGACTGGTGCTTTACTACTCCCTGGCGGCTGGCTACCTGTACAGCTGGCTGCTGGCTCCAGGGGCAGGTGAGGATTCTGTCCATGGGCACCAGGTGTCTCGGTCAGCTTTTTCATCCCTGTGACCAAAGAACAATGTAGAGGAGGAGGGGTTTAATTTGGCTCATGGTTTCGGGGGTTTAGTCCACAGCTGGCTGACCCATGCTCTGGGCCCAAGGTGAGGCAGAGCAACACGGCACATGAAGGCAGCTCAGGACATGGCAACAAGGAGGCAGAGAGAGAGTGGCCCTTGTCAGGGACAAAAAGACAAAGTATAAACCCCATCACACACCCAGTGACCTGCCTCCTCCAGCCACACCTTCCTGTCCATAGTTACCACCAGTTAATCCATGTCAGCGGATCAATCCATGATCAGATCACAGCCTTCCTGAACTAATTCACCTGTGAACATTCTCACACTGCCTCACACATGAGCTTTCGGGGGACACATCCCAACCACAATACCAGGCAACAAAGATGCCAGCCCTGCGGGGAAACCTGTGAAAGGGGGAAGACCAGACTCAGGAGCCGATGTCAGGTTCCAGTAACACTGCCCCAGTGGACATTCCATGGTGGGGCATCCAATTAGTAAGACATCCAGCCTTCCCCCTCTACCAAGAAACCATGGGTCCTCTCTGGTGACTGAGCAGGCATTTGTCAGGGAAGAACGAGGAGTCATCACAGTAGCGACCCAGCTCTTAGGCAGCTGCTGCTCATTAGCCAATAAAGGAAGACTGCAACTCCTAATGAGTTCTTTCTAGGTATGATTTAATAATTGAGGCCCTTTGTCATGGTAAATTTAGACTAAAATGATAGTGGCAACCCTCTGTTTATAAATCTTATGCTTGAAATTTCTGGGTTTAACAACCCACTTTTTACCACTTCTGTTGAAAAATCTATTTTAGGGGTAAAAATCCCCTTTGATTAAATCAGCATTACACGTTCAGGATGTAAGCTTCCCTGAATACAGAATCACTAATTGGCTGTTAGGGCCATGTTTTTTGCATAATAAAATGCTGATGGCTTTACCGCATTGGAGAGATACCAGATCCAATTAGAGTTTATTGACTAGGGAAGTAGATCTTATAATTGGGAATCTTGAAGAATGGGCTTCTTGAACGTCTGTAAAAAGTTCAACTGCCAGTGAGAATTGACAAGATTTTCTTGAATATGTTTCTTTCCCTTTGATTTTAAAAAAGGAAAAAAAATGGTGCTGGATGATGGCTCCCAGCTGCTTTTTGGTTCTGAGCCCTCGTGCCTACATGTTGTCTTGCTTTTATTGTTGCAATCTTTTTCCCCTAAGTTCATGTCCTTATGGGCTTTCCACAAAGAACGGCCTTGCCCCTGACCTTTCTATGCTAAAAATTTTAAGTTACGATTTCACGGTTACCTGGTGAATGAGTGGCAGCCACAGCAGCATCCCCAAGTGTCCCGGCTCCCAGAGGGCACTGGTACTCCTGAGGAGGAGGCTGACAACTGGCAGGTATCAGGTTCTTTCTCTCCAAGTCTTGGGGACATGATTTGACAGGTGGCATATCCAGATCCCTGTAATAATAAGCCATGTGTAATGAGGCTCCTATTGTTTCCCTTTTCATTCCTCTTTCCTCTTAATGACACTCCGAAGCTTTCACTGGGGGCTCTAATCCAATCAGAGGGGACCAGCGTTTTGCAGGGCTGACACAGCTCATTACCATTTGAGAATAGGCTGTGTGTTGATTGCCAGAAAACCAGCGTGGATGGCTTCAGTTTCATGGAGACATCATTTTTTGTACCTTTAATCCATTAATGACCACTGACCAGTTAGTCTTATTTTCAAAAAAGGTGTTTTTATTTGACCTTTATACTGTATGTTTATTTTTATTTGCTTTTGTGATATGAAAGGTCTTTGTGACATAATTTCCACTTGGCTAATTATATGTTTGTTCAGTATTTCAGTCTCCACAGAGAATCTACCTGGGCACATTCATGCACAGCTCCTGAAAGGAGACCTTCCCTAGCTGGTGTTTCTGAAAAGCATGAATTTGGAAATGCATAATTATCGAGGAGCTTCTGAATATGTCCTCAGAAGCAAAGGCTGCATCTTGATTCCCTGGCTTCTGACCCAAGTTCAGGAGGCCCCCTGGGGTGCTTTTCAGTGAAGTCATGTAGCGTTGGCCTTCCCGTGCCCTGCCTTCCACCCTTGTCTCCAGCCACCCCCGCCTCCTGATGTTAGCTGTGCCTGTCTGGTTCCAGGAATTCTGAAGTTCCATGAACACTACCTGGGTGACGGCACAGTGGAAAGCCCTAGTGACTTCCAGGCCAGCAGCAGTGCAGCGCTCCCAACAGCAACCAGCTCAGCCCTGGAGCAGCACATCGCCAGCGTCCGCGAGGCCCTGGGGGTGGAGTCTTACTACTCCAGGTAGGAGCACAACGTCCCAGGCCAGTTCACTGCACTCTCGGGGCCTCTGTTTGAAGCAGTACCAGAAATCTTGTGGAAATCACACGTTTGTGCGCCATCGATGCATGGTTGCTGTGGCAGAAACACACGTGTGTCTGTTGTGCAAGCCCCGGTGGGCTCTCTTGATTCCGATGGGAAGGGCTTCATCAGAGGTGCCCGTTCCCTGAGCAGAGTGTGTAGACTGTTTAAATATGAACATGACTTTGAAAGAACATAGCGGGCCAGCTAATTAAAACCGAGGCTGGTTTTGGTTTATAAACAGATTATAATGAGAGAGCTTGGACTATAGCTGATGGCCTATTTGAGAGCATGATTTAACATCAGTAAGGGATTTGTGCACAGATCTGCATGCTGAGTTGCTGAGGTGAAGGTAGCTGAACTCCTAATATCAAAAATAGAGAAGGCAAGTGATTTCTGCAAAGCTTGTAATGGTATATGCTTATGGGAACATTTTATCGTGATGATTGACAGTTGAGCATATGGAAGATAGTTTCTGCAAACACCCTGTGTCTGGGCAACAGCACCAGAAGAGGGTCCTATGGTGCTTTCCCAGCACCTCAGTCCTCCGGGTACAACCACCCAGCACCCAGTAGCTCTGGTGCTAGAGAATCTGCTCTGTTCATTGTCCTGATCCCAAGAACAAATGTCTGCTTGTCTACCCAGTGATGGCATTTGTAGTCGTCGAAGTCCTGAGCTATCTCCACGACTGATCCCTGTAGAGATGCTTTGCCCAGATTGTGTGTGTGGTAGTTATTTCCAGAGGCCAAGCTGGTCTATGGGGTTCTTACAAAGTTGAGGGAGCTCTTGGGTGAGATAACGATTGATGTAATGTTAAGGTCAGAAGTGGCCATCTGGCCCAGCCTCTCATTCAGCAGAAGCCAGCACTGAAATAGTACTCACTGACAGCCCTGCAGGATCGGAGCCTGGACCAGAACAGTCGAGGTCTCACCCAGCCAGGCCAGGGTGTGTTCTGTTTTTAATTATCAAAATTAATATCACATTTTGAGAAAATAGCCAAGGCATGTAAGAATGTCATTTTGTAGCTTCTGTTTTTATGAAGTGTGAACAGGCCTTAGCAACTTGCACACACAGTTGTCTGATTTCTCCTGACTGCTGAGCATCCTAGCGTGCCCTGTCCTTAAGCCCAGGCAGTGGTGTGGTGATTACAGGCGTTCACAGTGTGGCGACCACCAAGACCTTGGGCGTACGGCTGCCCTCTGAGATTTAAGTTACAAATGCCACGGACTAGATTAGACCAGTGGTATACACAGCCATGTCAGCGGACAGAAAGGCAGATGGGCCAGCGTGAGCGGACTGTGAGGTGACCAGAGGTAGTTTGTGTCTGAAGAAGAGCTGGAGGGAGTGGTTGGCAGGGAGTGGAAGAGCACGGGGAGTCAGCAGGGCCGTTTAGGGCACTATCAGGAGGAGACAGGATCTTGGCTTAGGTTATTCGGGGTCTCACCAGCAAGGCCGCTCCATGGTGGGCAAGCAGTTGTCACGCTCCTATTCATGGCCCTTCCACCCCCTCTCCCTTCTTGGGTTTTGACAGTGTACAAGGGACTATGCTGGAGACCGGAGATCGCCATGCATGAGGCAGATGTGGCTCCTGCTCTCACTGAACTGAGAAACAGTAAAATAAAAAAAACAAAAAAAAAAACCCAGCCTATAAAATAGTTAATTGAAATTGCAGGCCTGGGGTTGGGGCTGTAGCTCAGTGGTAGAGCGCTTGCCTAGCGTGTGGGAAGCTAGGCAAGCGCCACATATAAAATAAATAAATAAAATAAAGGTGATTGACAACTAAAATATTTTTTTTAAAAATTGTAGTAAGTGCCTAAGTGAAAGCACAGGCTGTATGAGTGTCCAGGTGGTGGTGAGGTGGGAAATCCTGTACTGGGAGCAGTGGGGGCTTCTCTGAGTGGGCACAGTTGAGGTGGGCCAGAGGAATGACAAGAAATAAGCTGCAGAGAGACAGTAGCCCAGGCGCTGAGCACATAGTCTGCAGCAACATTGGTGGAGAAGACCTGCCACCATGACTCCTTCCAGCCCCACACTTCTGTCCGCCTCTCTGGTGATCATCTGGTTTCTCATGCAAATACACTTGCATGTAAAAATTCCAGTAATAACTGGAATTCTGGTGTGTTAACTCTCTTTGAGCTTAGTCAATGCAAGTTCACTCCCCAGAGCCCAGGCCTCTTTGGGCATGTTAGCATGGCCAGTCAGGTTTATCAGACTTAGAAAACCACGGTCCTGAGCCTGAACTAAGACCATGAAGGTACCTGGGTGTGCACACCTGCCACCCAAACCTCTGCATGCTCGGGGGATCCCTGTGCACCCTCTCCCATAGAGCAACACCCAGCCCAGACCACTAATAGGGCTTCATCCAGGGGAAATACAGACACACTCAATCCCAAGTGTCAAGTATCTAGACTCACACTCACCATTAGAAGGAAGAGGACTTGCAGTGGTTGAACTCCATACACTTGTGCCTAAGCAGTTCTTTTATGAGACTGGAGGCTGAGTAAGTCTGTTCACAGGGGCCGTTTCCACTGAAGAGTGGCTTTGGGGTTATAGTTCAGCTCTTCCTCACTGGAAGGGAGAAAGGATGGCTGGAACTTGCTTGAGTTCCCCATGTGAGTCTTTTCCTTTTTTCCCAGATCAGAAGCTAAGTTAAGATGTGTCCTTAGTGTCTCCATCATACCATGTAACTTGGGCTGCCCTCTGTAGCTCAGATTCCCACCGTGGACTACCAGGAATGAGGTCTTTCCTTTCACTTTGGAGGAGTCATCTTAGAAATATTCATAAAAAATCCCAGCAGCTCGGGAGGCTAAAGCAGAAAGATTGCAAGTTCAAGGCCAGCCTCAGCAACTTAGCAAGGCCCTAAGCACTTTAGCAAGACCCTGTCTCAAAATAAAAAATAAAAGTGGCTGGGGATGTGGCTCAGCAGTAGAGCACCCCTATGTTCAGTCCCTGCTACCAAAAAACAAACAAAAACCCTATTCATAGTTTGTGAGCTTAACTCGTGTTCTTGATTATCATAGTTGATCACTTCGTTGGCATGGTTTGAATTTACTGGAATGGCATTTTTGTGAGACTGTTTTCTGCCTCCAAATTTCACAAAGAGAGTTCAGAAAATCTCAATGACATATCCTTTTTCATCTATAAAGTTTGTAAATATTTTGAAAGCTGTATTTCTCAATGATTATAAGGGTGCAGGGAATGAGCAGGCTTATTGCCTAGGAGTATAAATAGGTTTATCCTTTCTAAAAACAATTTTCCAGTAATATCAAAAATCTTTAGAATGTTTGTGCCTTTTGATCCCCTAATTCTCAGTTTGAGAACCGGAGCAAAGACATGTACATAGGCATATTTATCAGAGGCCCATCGTAGACAGATGGAGCACAGCCTGCATATCCAACTGAATGCCAAACAAATCACATCTATCCAATATAATATCATATTGATATTAAAATTATCTTTATAGAGATTTTTAATCATATAGCCAAATACATGTGACAAAATATTAAGTGAAAAAGCAGGATATAGAATCATTTTGTACAGCATGGTTTTAGTTATACAATATGTGCAAAATATACAAATAAAAAAATTCTTGGGGCTGGGATTGTAGCTCAGTGGTAGAGCGCTTGCCTCGCATGCGTGAAGCACTGGGTTCGATCCTCAGCACCACATAAAAATTAATAAATAAAGATATTATGTCCATCTATAACTAAAAAATATTTTAAAAAAAATTCTTGGAAGGAAAGGGCATAGTACTAGTGATAATTATAAGTGGATGCTGATAATTATGGATTATGCTTATTATTTTATTCTTTTCCTTATTTTTATGTTTTTTGCAGTGGCAATATATTATTTTTGAAATTAGAAATAAATAGCTATGAACAAACAACTCTGCCATTCAAAAGGGAAAAAAATTACCTTCCTGTAATTTTACTTCACAGAGAATAACACCCAAATTTGGGAGCCTGTCAGCAGGCTCTGCTCCTAGGAGGGCATTCTGGCTCCTTGGGGAGCTGCATGCCTGTCTTAGCTGCTACGCCTTCCCCTCACTGAGTGCACACTGCCACTTGTCCCTGCACTCCAGCTCGGGTCTGTAGATGTAGCTGTCTGAGCATCCTCCAATCAAAAATTTCTAATGCCCAACTCTCGAGTTTCCCCATTTCAACCCTAATCTTTATCCAGTTTTTGTATCATTATGTAAGAAAGATCATCACTGTTATTCTCTTTCCCTCATTTTCCAACCCATAAGTAAATCTTGCAGAGTCTCCCTATAAAATTCATTCCGAACAACCTGACAAGACTGAACCATGAAGAAATAAAACATCTGAACAGATTTATATCTAGTGAGGAGATTGAATCAGTAATCCAAAACCTCCCAACAAAGAAAAGTTGTGGACTAGGAACAAACATGTAAAGAGAACAAATTCTAATCCTTCTCAGAGTCTTCCAAACAAGTATAAAGGAGGAATCATTCCAAGCTCATGTTTTGAGATCAGAATTTCCCTGATACCAAAATCAAAGACACCAAAACAAAACTATAGACCAATATTCCTGATGGATATTGATACAGAAATCCTCAAAAAATACTGCAAACAAATTCAACAACATATAAACAGATTCTAGGTCATGACTAAGAGGGATTGATACTTGAAATTACAAGGATGGTTCAACATAGGAAATTAATCAAAATAATCTACTACATTAACAGAATGAAGTCCAAAAGCACATGATAATCTCAGTTGGTGCAGGAAAAAGCATTTGATAAAATGCAACATTTTTTTTCATGATAAAAACACAAAATAAGGTAGGAACAGAAAAAAATGCAACATAAAAAACAGCCACATATGAAAAGCTCACAGCTAACATCATAATTGTGAAAAACTGAGAGCATCCCTTCTAAAATCGAGAACAAGACAGGTTGGCTTGGCTTGGCTTGCCACTTTCAAGACAGAACTGGAAGTCCTGGTCAGAGGGAAGGACATAACAGGCACCCAATCTGGGAAGGAAAAAGGAAAAAGTGAAACGATCTCTGCTCACAGATGCCCTGATCTTTGTAGAAAACCCTAGAGTCCACCCAAAACCTTAGGACTAATAAACAAACCCAGCAAAGTTACATGATACAGGAAGTCAGTTGTTTCTACAAACTGACGGCAAACAATCAGAGAATGAAGATGAGACAATAAGCCAACTATAATAGCATCAAAAAGAATTAAATACTCAGGAGTTAACCAAGACAGCAAAGAACTTACACGCTTTATAAAAGGTACAAAATTACACACTTTGGGAGGCTGAGACAGGAGAATCGTGAGTTCAAAGCCAGCCTCAGCAACGGCGAGGTGCTAAGCAACTCAGTGAGACCCTGTCTCTACATAAAACACAAAACAGGGTTGGGGATGTGGCTCAGGGGTCGAGTGCCCCTGAGTTCAATCCTTGGTACCAAAAAAAAAAGGTACAAAATTACAAAATACTGCTGAAAGAAAGTAAGCCACAAACAATGGAAAGCCATCCCATATTTGTGGATTAAATGTCCATACTACCGAAGCCATCTACAGGTTCAGTGTGACCTTTATCAAAATCTCACTGGCATTTTTTTTTTTTGCAAAAACAAACAAACAAAAAAGCTTGGTATTTCATATGGGATCTTAAAGGACCCAGCATAGCCAAAATAATCTTTTTTTGGAGGGGGGACAAGGGATTGAACCCAGGAACACTTTAATCACTGAACTACCTCCCCAATATCTTTTATTTTTATTTATTTGTTTTAGTAGAGCATTATAGTTAGTAGTTGAATTCATTTTCACAAGATCATACATGCATGGAATTTGATTGATTCCATTTCAGTCCCTGGTTGCCCCCCAACCACCACCAGTTTCCCTCCCCTTCTCCCTTCCCCTATTCTTCTTCCTCTACTCTACTGATCTGCCTTTAACTCATTTACTTATTTATTTTTGTTTGGTGTTTTATACATACACATAAAAGTGGAATTCACTGTGATAT
Organism: Geosciurus inauris; assembly: GCA_004024805.1. Taxonomy (NCBI): domain Eukaryota; kingdom Metazoa; phylum Chordata; class Mammalia; order Rodentia; family Sciuridae; genus Geosciurus; species Geosciurus inauris. Next base: position 22,599 of record PVHX01010145.1, on the reverse strand, counting down.
ACTGATATGTGCACATAGGGTGATTTTTCCACATTTCCTCCCCTTCCCAGCCCTCCTGTCTCCCTCTGTCCCTCTTGACCTCATTCTACTGCACCGATCTTCCCTAGATCTTTCTGCTTTCCAAACCCCTCACACTTTCCCCCCTTATTTTGCTTTAGCTTTTGCATATGAGAGAAAACATTCGATCCTTGATTTTCTGAGTCTGGTTTATTTCACTTAGTATAATATTCTCCACATCCATTCATTTACCAGCAGATACCATAACTTCGTTCTTCTTTATGGCTGAGTAATACTCCTTTGTGCATATGTACTCCATGTTCTTTATCCGTTTATTTATCTGTTGACGAGCACCGGGGCTAATTCCATAATTTGGCTCATATAAATTGCAGTGCTATAAACAGTAATGTGCCTGTATCACTGTAGTATGCTGATTTTAGTTCTTTTGGATAGATACTGAGGAGTGGGGTAGCTGGGTCATATGGTGATTCCTTTCCCAGTTTTTTGAGGAATCGCCACACTACTTTCCATAGGGGCTGTACTAATTTGCAGTTCCACCAGCAATGTACAAGTATACCTTTTCCTCCACATCCTTACCAGCATTTATTATTTGTATGTGTTTTTTTAAAAATATTTTTTAGTTGTACATGGACACAATGTCTTTATTTTATTGCTTTGTATGTGGTGCTGAGGATCGAACCCAGGGCCTCACGCATGCAAGGCAAGCGCTCTACCGCTGAGCTATAATCCCAGCCCCTATTTGTATGTGTTTTTTTGGTACCCGGGATTGAACTCAGGGGCACTCGACCACCGAGCCACATCCTCAGCCCTATTTTGTGTTTTATGTAGAGACAGAATCTCACCGAGTTGCTTAGCACCTCCCCGTTGCTGAGGCTGGCTTTGAGCTCACGATCCTCCTGCCTCAGCCTCTCAAAGTGCTGGGATTACAGGCGTGAGCCACTGCATCTGGCTTATTATTTGTACTTTTGATCATTACCATTCTGACTGGAGTAAGTGAAATCTTGGTATAGTTTTGACTTGCACTTTTCTGATTGCTAGAGATGATGGACAATTTTTCATAATTTGTTGTACATTGCATTGCTTTTAAGAAATCTCTGGGGGCTGGGGTTGTGGCTCAGTGGTAGAGCACTTGCCTCGCATGCATGAGGCACTGGGTTTGATCATCAGCACCACATAAAAAAATAAATAAATCAATAAAGATATTGTGTCCACCTACAACTAAAAAATATTTTAAAAAAAAAGAAATTTCTGTTAATTTCTCTTGCCCATTTCTTTTGATTGAATGGTTATTAATATTATGATTATTACTACTGGTAGTAGTAGTACTAGTAGTATGTTAAGCTTTTTTAGTTCTTTATATATTCCAAATATTAATCCCATGCCAGAGGAAGAGCTGGCTGGCGAAGATTTTCTGCCGTTCTCCATTCTGTAGGCACTCTCTTCATGTTCTTAATCACTTCCTTTGCTGGACAGAAGCTTTTTAATTTGATGACACCCCACTTATTGATTCTCGGTTTTATTTATTGGGCTTCAGGTTTTTTTTTTTTAAAGAAGTTGGTGCCGGGGCTGGAGGTGTGGCTTAGTGGTAGAGCACTTGCCTAGCATGTGTGAGGCACTAGGTTCAATCCCCAGCACCACATACAAATAAATAAATGAAATAAAGGTCCAGCAACAACTAAAAAAATATTTTTAAAAAATTGTAGTTATTTAAAAAAAAAAGAAGTTGGTGCCTGAACCAATATGTTGATAAAGGTTGATATTCAGAATATATAAATAACTCCTACAATTCAATAACACAGGAAAAAAATAATCCAATTAAAAAATAGGCAAAGGGTTTGAATAGATATTTCTCCAAAAAGATATACAAATAACCAATAAGTATATGAAAAAATGCTCGAGATCAGTACTAATTAGGGGAATGTAAATTGAAATCACAATAAGAGCCAGGCTCAGGAGGCTGAGGCAGAAGGATGGCAAGTTCAAGGCCAGCCTCAGCAACTTAGCGATACCCTGCCTCAAAATAACAAATAAATAGGGCTGGGGATGTGGCTCAGTGGTAAAGTGCCTCTGGGTTCAGTCCCCTGTATGCAAGGAAGGAAGGAAGGAAACCACAAGGAGATGCCACCTCACTCAGGAGATTGGCAACTCTCAAAAAACAAAACTAAACTAAAAAATAACAGAGTTGGTGAGTATGTGCAGAAATAGGAACTCACGTGCATGGTTTGTTGGAATATAAAATAGTGCAATCACTATGGAAAAAAGTATGGAGATTCCTCAAAAAATTAAAAATAGAATTAATATATGACCTAGCCATCCCATTTCTGGGTATATCTCCAAAACAATTGAAAGCGTGACCTCAAAGAGATATGTAAATACCCATGTTCACTGTAGCACTGGTCACAGTAGCCAAGAGGTTGAAATGATCTAAACGTCCAGCTGTGGATGAATAGGTAAAGAGAATGTGGTATGAACATACCATGGAATATTATTCAGCCTTCAAAAAGAAGATCCTGTCCACACGCTGTAACCTGAATGAACCTGGAGGATATTACGCCCAGGAAATAAGTCAGAGACAAAAAGATGCATGCTGCACAATTCCTCTTAGGTATCCAAAATGGCCAGACTGTTGGAAAGTGGAGTGAGTACTGGTTGGGCAGAGGCTGGTAGAGGGGAAGGGAGCTGTTCAATGGCTCTGCAGTTTCAGTTTCCTGAGATGAACAAGTTCTAGAGATTTTCACACAGCAAGGTACATAGAGTTAACATTACTGTCCACTAAAAATGGTTAAGGCAGTAAATCTCCTGTGCTTTTTACTACAATCACCTATTAAAATGCATTTTTAGCCAGGCCTGGTGGCATACACCTGTTGGGAAGCTGAGGTAGGAGGATCATGAGTTCACAGTCAGCCTCAGCAGATTAGTGAGGCTCTTAGCAACTCAGGGAGACCCTGTCTCTAATAAAATTTTTTGTTGTTTTTTTCTCTTTTTTGGCACCGGAGATTGAACTCAGGGGCACTTGACCCACAGAGCCACATCCCCAGCCCTATTTTGTGTTTTATGTAGAGACAGGGTCTCACTGAGTTGCGTAGTGCCTTGCCGTTGCTGAGGCTGGCTTTGAACTCGCGGTTCTCCTGTCTCAGCCTCCCTAAGTGCTGGGATTACAGGCTTGAGCCACCGCACCCAGCTTCTAATAAAATATTTTTTTAAATATTTTTTTAGTTGTTGATGGATCTTTATTTTATTCATTTATTATTTATATGTGGTGCTGAGGATCAAACCCAGGGCCTCACGCATGCTAGGCAAGCGCTCTACCCCTGAGCTACAGCCCCAGCCCCTAATAAAATATTTTTAAAAAGCTTGGAGATGTGGCTTAGTGGTTACCTGGGTTCAATCCAAAAGAAAAAAAAATGTGTTTTTAGTCCCTCCGCCTCTGCCTCCATGGCCGCCAGCAGAGAGAATGCAGGTTGCTGTCCCCAAGCCATTGCCAGACCCTTCTCTCTGGCCTCCTCTTCTCTGCCCACTTGTGGGCCTCTCATCCGTTAGCCAGACTGGTCTTTCCCAGGTATGTTTGGGCTCTATTTCCTTGCCCTCCCACCCGTCACAAACCCCTTCAAACACACTCAAGTCCCCCTTTAGACTGCAGCTCATGTGGCTTACACCAACCTGTGTGCCCCTGCATCAGCCTCTGCCCACATCCAGCAGCCCTGAGTCCTTGTGTGCTGGACATCTTCCCATGGGGCCTGGCCTCCCTTCCCCACCTGGGACGCACCGGGGGTGTTGTTGCCTTAGACTTCTGCACATGCTTTCCTTCCCTCCATAGAGTTCTGCCCACTGCGTTTCATATGGCGGCTGCTTCCTTCAAATTCCTGTAGAAATGGTACCTTCCCAGGCCTTGCGGAAGCTGATTCACCCACTTCTGTGCACCTGATTCCTTGGGCAGCCCTGGGACACAGGAGGCTCTTGGTCCGTGCGGGAGTGCACAGCGACCTACTCTGAATGAGTGGACCCATCTTTTTTCTGTGCCAGCTGTCTTTCATCTTTTCCTGAAGATATTCTAACCACTCTTCAGGGCCCTGTTCAGATCTCACACTGTTTCCACCAGAACAGCCCTGATTCTTAGTCCAAATCAGGTTCTTACTCCCCTCTGTGGTGACTAGTAACAGCTCTTCCTGGGTTCTTCCTTGTCTCATAATGTCGTGGTTTGCACATCTTCCCAAGCAGATGGAAGCACCCTGGGGAGCAGGTGCTGCGTCCCCACCCTGAATTCTTGCTTAGGCAGTGCCCAGCTCGTCGTGGGGCATCAGTGGTTTGAAATGTAGTCACCAGAAGATGTGGTGTGAGCAGACTGTTTATACTGGGCTGGGTTACTGCTGCTGGGGTGGTTGTAAAATACACCGTGCCCCTCGAAATTGAGTCCCTGTGCCTTGGGGATACCTTCATTCAATTACCCGCCACGCAGCTGCTGTGTCCTTGTTATTCTATGGACCGTTCTGCTCTCCTTAATGGCATCTTGCTGCTGAAAGGAAGTAAAACGCTACAAAGGAGTTTCTGAAAATAGATTTAAAAATAAAAGAATTGCTTTTATTAAGTGTTTAATAGGAACTTCCAATCCCTTCCTCCCCGATCAAAGGAGGCGGGGATGGAAACCACTGTACAGAACATGAACCTCCCATGAAAAGGAGGCTGCATTTCAAAACACATCTTCGGTTTTTCACTCTGGTGTGTAGCCAGACTCCTACAGCATGGAAGCTGCTCCCTGGACACCTGGGACAGTGCAGTGGCGCTTTGGGGACCTGGGACTGGTCAGCACACTGGCAGGGCTGTGTTCAGTAGCAGACGGGTTGTGGAAGCCACGGGGCTGTAAGTACATTGCAATCGTGGACTTCCTTTTAATGGGGCGAGTGTTCCTGTGTCGTGGAGGAAGGTTAAACCTTGGTAAGCTGTGAACTATCGCTGTGATTTTCCCTCCCATTTGGGGCCTTTCTATAGTCAGAGTTGTTTTTGCAATCAGAGGCATTTTCTTATTTCAAGACACTGATTCATTTAAATTACACTGCTTCAAATATGCTGACGACTCCAGTTGGTTCTACACTGAGAACAAGTGGCAGATATCAACGAGTCTGATCATATAGGCACTGAGGCGATGTGGGAGGTGATGGGGCCCACGGGCTCTCTGCGGCTGGGACAGTGAGTTGCCACAACCACATCAGCAGAAGTTCGGCATTACCCTCTGGAGGTGAAGAATCACGTACCCTTTGCATCTTAGGCGTGAGGCCCAAGGGGTGCTTTTCCTGCAGGGGAGAATGATGAGAGCTGTGCTGTGAACAGTAGCAACATTCTGGAATCAACCCACAGGCCATCAGTGAGAGGGCAGAGGAGCAAATGGTGGCAGAGTCCTCAAATGGAATATTAGATAGCTTTCAAAAACAAATGAGCCACAGCGAACCCAAAGATACAGCTGTATCTCAGAAATATTAACTGAAAAGTGAGCTCCCCACCAAATTACCTACAGCACAAGATACTCTTAATAGAGTTAAAAATAAAAATGCACTTTTAGGGATGCAGATAGATGTCTTGTACTTGTGCAGAAAAGACAGCCTGGGGTGCTGGTTCTGAGATCAGAGATGGCCCTACGTGAGGCAGGGAGGCAGAAAAAGGGTGTAGGGGAAGCGACTAATGATTAATGTATGTTATTCTCAAGTCCCTGGCTTTGGTTTTGGATGGTAGTGCTGTGGGTGCTTATGACATTATTAAAAATTACCAAATAGGGCTGGGGTTGTGGCTCAGTGGTAGAGCACTTGCCTGGCACGTGTGAGGCCCTGGGTTCAATCCTCAGCACCACATAAAAATAAAGGTATTGTTTCCAACTACAACTAAAAAAAATTTTTTTAATTACCAAAGAAATGAAAACAGGCCATGTGTGAGGGAAGGGTGACCCAAAGCAAAGATTATAATTAGGGCAATCCCAAAAGAGCCCCCCAAGAAAGAGAAAATCAAGGGTTCTTAAGCAACTCAATTGCAAAAGAAGATTGCAGTTATGACACGTGTAACCTGTTTGTGGACTGATTGAAATTATTTGATCTGTTCTTCAGGAGCCCACGTGCTGACTGCTCCGCCATCGCTACCTCATTAGCCCCACTAGAGCTGAAGTTTCAAACCCATCTTTACAGATACTTTCTAATTCTGGCTTTGGCTAACCGAGACCACCCTCCCAGTTAATCCAAACTACTAAGATTTTACTTTATAAGACAAATGTTTTTTCTTACCCCAAATCCTTTCCAGAATTCAGTGGAGAAAAAGTAGATATACTATTTTTTGGCATTTAAATTGTCCCTTAAAACAGTTTCCAATTTCATGGTGGGGTGGGTAGCACCGCTTTGAAATGTTTCACGAGCCCGTGGCGCGTGCCAGGCTGACGCTGAGCCTGGGGTGTGAGCGCGGGGAGCTGGAATTCTCGGCCTTCCAGGAGCTCACGGCGTCTGTGTCGCCAGTTGTGAATTACGCATCTGCCACGTGAGAAGGGCTGAGACAGAGGTCGGAACACAGGCCCCACCTCTCTGCCTAACAGGGGACAAGGGAACGGTGAGGGGTGTCGGAGTCACATCTGAGGAGAGAAGGTGCATTCTAGGCAGGAGCTCCTCACCAGGTAAGGCCATGGAGGGATGCGGCTGTGGCCCTCCGGATATTGAGTGCCGTCTGCAAGAGGAAGACCATCTGCCCTTTGCTGTGTGAGTCACGCACAGCTTCCCTACTGCAGGCCCTCACCTCTGCCTCCTGGGACTCACCTCTTTCTTGCAAGACCCAAAATCAGGCCCCCTCTTAGATGGGTTGTCCTGTCTGGTGGTGGTCCTCCCCTTCCAACGTGGCTGGGCCCCAGAGGGCAGGCACAGCCTTATCCACCAAGTGACTCACTCAGACTCGGCCACATCTGTTTGAAGGAGCTAAGATAATGCCAGGTCAGGACCTGGAGCACTACAGGCACAATTACAGGGATGCACAGGCCACGCAGACTCTGGTGTCAGGTCCCTGATTTCCCCACTTGGGTTCCTTCCCAAAGCCTGAGAACAGCTCAAGCTCTGAAGGCTCAGGAAGCTCTCAGCGTAGGAGGGAGGGTGAGTGTGGCTGGGTGTCTGCTGTGACCACTGAGTCAGTCTGCGTCCCCTTTTGTGCTTCTCCTGACCTTTTGTGTAAAGCAGACGTTTTGAAACCGCTACGTCTGTGAGCTTTCCGTTATCCGCAGGAAGGGTAACCTGGTGAGTGACAGAATGAGCGTAAAGATAAGAAGCAGACAGGCTGATGTGGGACCTTCCCACGCCTGCCACTGGACAAGCTGAGGGTGTGGGACTCTGAGTGTCTGGGGCCCCCCGCCTGCCCTGTGCCATGGGGCAGGGGCCGGTTTGTCGCGTCCTGAAGACCTGACAGAGCTACTGTTGAGCAACATCCCCCCTTCATTTCTTGTCCCAAATGCTTTGTTCGTGGTCCCAAAGCTTGGGATACTTTTTTTTTCTAGAACAAGGGCCTGGGAAAGGGGCAGCTGGGTTCTGAAATGTCTGATCCATCCAGACGTTCAGTCTCTCTCTCTCGGATCCCTGTCAGCCATAGGCTCGCTGTTGCCACAACCAATTGTGTAGAAACTCTTTCAACTTCTCAAATCTCAATATCCCTGGCTTTGTATATCCTGCCCTTTGCCCCAGTGAAACTCCCCAGTCCTTTCTTTCTCATTGATCGCACACAGCTTTATTTAGCAATCAATATTTAAGACATTTAATACATAACTCTTGACTTACCTTGCTTTGAGAAAATAACCCCAGAGGACAGTCACCAAGTTCTCCTCTGAAGGGGCTGAAGCCGGCAGTTTCATACTGTACTTTTGATTCAGCACAGTTGTTGGGAGGCCTGGAGGGGTGACCTGTGACTATGGCAGACCCACCACTGCTGCCCTAGTCGGGTGGCCCTCTGATTGTGCCATGTGGCACCCCGGGATGCCAGGGACTTAGAGCCCTAAGCATGGATTTCTTGCCCTGCGTCTGAGGGCCACTTGGGTGGTTCTGTTGCCCAGTGCCCTGAGCCTTGTCCTGTGGCTGGTGGGGACTGCGGAAGACCCTTCTGGCATAAGCCGGGACTGCAAGAGACCAAGCAAAACCAGGAGGCTCATCCACACCTCCGCTCACCTCCCGTCTGCTCACGTTCCGCTGGTCACAGCATGTCACAGTTCTCGCCCAGGATCTGGGGGCAGGACGCCGTGCTCCCACAGGAACGATGCTGTGGACCAGTCGGTGCTCCAGCCTCCCACTCACAGCCCCTGCCAGCGGGCGCCTGGAGACGGAGGGAGGGTTCCTCAGACTCCGTGTGCTGCGTCCCCTGTAGCATCCCATGGGGATATTTCTCTGCTCATCTCTGCCCAGCACCTGCTGCGCCTGCAGGGCCTCCGTCCGCTCCTGGGGCTTCTCAGCCTGCTCTTGCTCCAGGACAGTGGGCACGCTGGTCCTTGGACTTTCCCTTGGAAACGGAGTGTGTCTGAAGGACACAGATACGCCTCCCCGGCCGGAGTCACCCTTAATTTCCAGGCTTACTCCCCCACCCCAGGGAACTGCATGGCTCAGCCAGACTCTCGGCAGGCCTGCCAGGCATGCTCTTACCCTCGGTTTTGTTCACGTGGTTCAAAGCCTCCATCTTTTTTTCTCCAAGCTCGTTGGTTTTCCTTCGTTTTGAGGCTTTTGCACCATTTGTCCCTAAATCTCCCTTTCCTTTATTGCCATCTATTTTGTCAGTCACCAGCCTCTGTCTGCTCTTGCCCATCTGCTCCTGGAATCATCCCTTGTCTCCTGCGGCAGGCGTGGCCCTAACCAGGACATACCCTGGGGCCTGGTGGCCTTCCTGCCTCCGGCTCCATGGGTGTTTTTGGCCTCTGCTGCCTGAGGCCCTTTCTAGGAGCTCACTGCCATCCATCTGCTGTCATGCAGCAGCCACAGAGAATGGTGGTGGCCAAGGGGTGCCATCAGGCCCATCGTTCCCTACCGCGTGACCCAGTCTAGCTCCTGGCACCAGCCCTGTGTTCCAACAGGGCCGGCTTCCCCTGTGCCCCCTGCCCCATGCATTTTCCAGTGAGCTTGTGTTGGCTGTTTGCTTTGCTCTCCTGCCAGCGTGGGGTCCTCAGGCCCATCCCCTGGGGCATGGCCTTTTTTAGCAGTCTTCTGCACATGGTGAGGCAGGCGCTACCGCCAGGGCCGGGGAGGAGCCCAGCAGGGCTGGACTGGCTGAGGAAGAGGGTGCCTGCATGGGGACTCACCCACCTGTGCTTGCCCGCCCTCCCAACCAGGACGTGGAGAGGTCTGGACACATGGCATGTGGCCCTCTGACGAACACTGTTGGCTAACTAGAATTTGGTAATACAGAGGGGCAGATGAGCTGGGTCCCAGTGACGACTGCCCTCAAGGCCAGAGTGAAACCTGGCTGCTGATTGGTCTCTGCATGGCCAGCGCCTGACAGTGCCTGGGCCAGAAGAGGCCTTGGGGATGCTGACTGAATGAGTGGACAGGTGGGGGACGAACCAAGCCTTCTCCTGAACACACAGTTGACAGAGCATCGTCAGCTTATGGTGAGCACGTCGTCACCATGACGAAGCAAGGCACAAGTGATAACATGTATTTCATAGTCACCTCGTTCCTCCAGCCTTCTCCTGCCCACGAGGAGTGGCGTGAAAGCATGATCTCACCCCAGATGCTCAGGGAGATCTGACAGCGAGGGGCAGACCTCAGCTCACCTCCGCGGTGCAGCCTCACCTCCAGGACCAGCACCTGAGACACTTCTGACTCCCAGGAGCGCATTAGGGCAAGACTTGTCGAGGTGTCACAGGAATGAGATGGCCTTTCCTGGCTTGCAAAGACTTATGTGAATGAGCAAGGAGTTGCTGCCGATGAGCTTGGACAGACAGAATTGATGTTAGGATCTGTCACTTTGAAAATGTGCTGGCTGATGGAGACTGAGTCATCATCATAAGCTCCTCTGTTTCTTAATTCCTGTGTGCACTCCCTGCTAATTAAGAGACATCGGGAGAGACCACTTCATTTTCTGGTGGCCCCAATCAGAGGCTCCTGTATTTAGAAAGGACCGAGCACCCTTCCCAGCTTGCACTGGGCTGCAGCATGCGCTCCTTTGAATTCCCAGGTCCCAACACCAGGGCCTCCTCAAGCTGCCACATGACGGGGACTTCAGCTTGCGTCCTCACCTCCTGTCTGTCAGGCAGACCAAGCAACAGTGATGCTTCCGCGGAAACCAAGTGTCAGGGTGACGGACGCTCCACAGAAGAATCTAGCCGGGAGATAACTTGCAGGTTGCACTGCAGGCTAATATGAATATACTTATTAATCTAGACTGATGAGGGTCGCGAATCAATCATCACCTCAAGGCAGAGACAGCCTTTCCTTGATGAAGATTAAATGGGAAGCCTGAGTGACACGTGACATCGATTTGCTTGCCTTTAGCTCTCCACTTCAGACCATCCCTTCTGCCTCATATTTGCTTCTTAATGATATTGTGGATGTGGCATCCCTGGAGGGGGCTTAAGAAATCTCTGTGGGGTTGTTTCAAAAAAAAGCTGTCAGGCGTGGGCAGTGTGCTGTTGTGGGTCCCTGTGTCCTTCCCTTTGAGCCCCCTGGGTGTCCTTTTGACCACCCCCAATCCCAGAGCTGGGTTATTTATTGCAAGGTTCCCTGTGTGATGGCTGTCTCTCCTCTCGGGCTGCAGACCGCTGAGGATGGGACTGAGCCTGTCCAGGACCTGGAACAGACGGCTGTACGGGAATGTTCACTGATGACTAGTGAGCCGCCCTGTTTCCCCGTATGAATACACTATTCATAATTATGTTAAAGCTGAAGCTGGGAAGGTCTGATCAATGTTAGAATGTGTCTGGTTATGTATACGAAAAACCGTTATTTCCACAGGAGGAGACAGAGTAAACTGAGCTAACACCAGAGTGAAGTGGAAAAGAGAATGGGGAGTGTGTGTGTGTGTGTGTGTGTGTGTGTGTGGACTTCCTTTCAATCTAGTATAGGCTAACGCTTTATTGTATTTTTCTTCTTGTCTGCTTTGGTTCAATATTGAGTTTCAAACTCTAGAGATGAACTCGTAGAGTTTATAGAGAGTAAGGATCTTGGAATATAGTGTTTTTGAATGTTAGAAGTAGCAATGTTCAAAATAGATGGAGAATTGTAGTTGGAAGAAAGTTGTAAAGAGGAAAGAAGCTGTTTATCTAACTCATCTGTGGAAGTGAGTCAAGAGGCAAGAGACTCCAGCTTTTGTGTTACACTGATCATTTCAGCTTCTCGCGCAGTAGGATTTGCCAGTACATAAGACACAATTCTGATTTCATCTTCCACTAGTGAATGATGGTAATAAGCTAAGGCGTGCCCATGCCTGGCTGGGGGCCCCATCAGGCCCAGCTGGTGTTGGTGTGTGATCTCTTGCTTCTTTATGAACTAAGACAAGAGAAATGGTTTCTTTGGAGCATTTTCTTTGTACCAGGCACTGGTGTCTGAACTCACTAGATGTTGGCCATGTCCCCTGAGGTGGTGTGGTGATGTTGGTCTCTGTTTTACAGAGGACCAAGCTGAGGCTCAGAGTGGTTCAGTGAGTTGTCCACTGTTTCACTCAAAGCTAAATGCTTGTCGGGAGCAGTGGCGCATATCTGTACCCCTAGCAGCTCAAGAGGCTGAGGAGGAGGATCACAGGTTCAAACCTAGCTTCAGCAACTCAGCGAGACCCCGTCTCTAAATAAAAAATAAAAAGGGCTGGGGATGTATCTCAGTGGTTAAGGGCCCCTGGGTTCAATCCCTGGTACAAAAAAACAAAACAGAAAAAAAGTAAATAATATAACTGGAATTCAAATGTGGGTTTTAGAAAGGGCTCTCAAAATCAGCATGTAAGGGCCTCCCAGGGCTCTGGAATTACATTTTCAAATGATTTTGTTTGAGGATGAAAAAGATGCCTTTCTAGATTTTTGCTATCTTTTTGGAAATGTTGGTAGACTTCTCTTCTGGAAACTTTCTCACAGTCTCCAAATCTGGGTATTCTCCAGTCTCACTGACTTTAGGGGTACAGTGGAGGGAAGAAAAACATAGAAAAGCATGCAAAGTGAAAAACTAGGAAGATACTCTGTCACTGGCAGTCTGACATCAGTCAAACAATCTTCCTGTAGGAAACATGAGAGCAGATACCATGGCTTCTTCACTGAGAAATAAAAGTCCTTTAGTTTGAAGAATTTTTTCAGAAAAATAAATCCATTACCCTTGACATTTCTTGAAATAACAATGGTTCATATCAAGACACATCATGAAAGAAAGAATTCAGCAGTCCTTGAGAATTTACCTATTTTCCATTCAAACATTAAAGTGATCGTTTAATCTTCCACACAATTCCCTGAACTCCCCCTAAATAATTGCGTTGGTGATTTTAGCTCAACCTTGAAACAAACTTGGATCTGTGGTGTATCTGACTTCATTGGAAAGAGAGAAGCAGTTTTAAAACAATAGAGACCTTGGGGGTTTAGACCCTTCACCCAGGAGACTGGAAGAGAAGGAAGCCGCAGGAGCCCAGCGTGGAATGAGGTCTCAGCTCCAACAGCAACAGTGCCACCTGTCACACGGTTACTTGAACAACACGTGCCAGGCAGCTTCAGAAAGAGTGCCTCAGTTGACCGTGACAGTGGAATGGCCTTTTGAGATACATGGGGCAATTACTGCATTCCCTCTGCTTTGATATGGGGAAATTGAGCCTCAAAGACTGACTGATGTATCCAAGGTAACCCAGCCGAAGGGCAGACTCAGAACTTGAACCCAGGTCTCTAGGTCTCCAGGCTGCAGTCTTTCCACAAGGCCACTTGTCTCTCTGAGGTGCCACTGATGTGGATACATTCTTGTTAGAAAGATCTGCCCATGAGAAGTCTTTGATTGTGATGGAGTTTTTCCTGTGTTTGAGATGGCTGGGTGTTTCCTGGGTCTTATAACATTATTTATAGAAATAGAATCTGAGCCGCAATCATGCCATTCTGAGTTATTTGCTGCTGTAACTAAGGTGCACAGAGGAGCTAAGTGTTAGTAGTGTGTGGATAACTGGTCTGTTCAGCCTCTGCACGGTGTGAGCGCGCAGGTTCCAGGAGACAGCTGAAGCTACGTAAATCAAAGTGCGGGTAAAAGGCGGGGAGCAAGAGGAGATGGAGGATATGTCAGTGTGGTGCAACTCTGCTTCAAAGAACAGCCGAGAGTGTTTGGAATTAAAATAGTGTGCACAATTTTAAATGCGCTTTTTTCCCTTTTTTGGTGCTAGAGATTGAACCCGGGGGCTATTTACCACTGAATTACATCCCTAGCCCTTTTTAAGTTTTTATTTTGAGAAAAGGTCTTGCTAAGTTGCTTAAGGCCGCACTAGGTCACTGAGGCTGGGCCACCTGCGAGCCTCCTGCCTCAGCCTCCGGTTGCTGGGGTCACAGGTGCACCGCTGTGCCTGGCCGAATGCATTTTTTTTCAAGGGAGTCCATCTTGTGCGCCCATGGAGTTTGAAATAGAGTATCCATTTGTCTTTTTATCCATCTCTTCATTCAGAAAATATTTGCTGAGGACCCACCTTGGGCCAGATGCTGTTCTGGGCTCCAAAGACCTAGAGAAAAAAAATACAGTTCCTGTCCTCAAGGTCCTGGTAAATTGTAGCTTTGCAGGCATCACAGGTAGAGGCCCTGGAAATATGGGTGGGAGCTTCATGGAAATCTAGAATTCATCCTATGCTGGGCACCAAGTTTACCTGCCCCCCACATCTTCTGGTCTTTTATTCACTATTTCATATAATGAGATATTGCAATCAAACTTGTGAGAAACCTGATTCCTGAGGCTGTCATTCATTGAGCAAACATTTGCTAGATGCATACTGTGTGCTGGTTCCTCTTCTGTGTATCTGGGTTACAGAGATGAAGTCAGCAAATTCCCTGCTGTAAGGAGCCCTCAGTTTAATACGAGAAAAAATTCAAATATACCCATCCTGAATTGCCTGTAGCAAGCAATTCAATCTCGTGGAGTTTTTGTAATAATGTATACACAGAGAAAGATGCATATGGATACAGAGATCCTAAAAAGCAGGAGAGTAGAACCCAGAACACAGGGCCTTCACCCAATTATGAGAGGAGGGCAGGGTCAAGTTCCCAGAGGCGCACAGGTGGGAGGGGCACCAGCACTTCCAGGCTGGCTTGGGAGAGGCGTCCTGCAGGTTGTGCTCCTTGATCTGCACCAGGAGACAATGGGTTTTACCAGGTTGAGCCCACGTGGAGGGGCAGCCTGAGCTGCTCGGGCGCTGCACAACAGCCACATGTAGGGAGATGCAGGAGTGCAGTGCCGTCGGGATGTAAAGTTCTGCAATAACTTAAACCAGAGCACCACAGGAAACAGACTAGGCTGGTGCTGGACCAGGTACTGGGCAGCCACAAAGGGGCATGAACCCACGCAAGAGTATAAAAGACAGGCTGACATCTAAGAGAGACCATGTAGTTCCAGATTGTCCAATGAGAACTCAGGACCACTTTGTTCTCTTTTAGTGTCTTAGGTTAAATATTCCATATGGTCTGTTATTTTAAGGGAAAAGAATTTTTTTAAATCTGCTATATGAGCTCACTTATCTGTGGGATCTAAAAGAGTTGAACTCATGGAAGCAGAGAATTGTGAATGGTGGGGGGTGGGGAAGTGGGGAGATGTTGGCCAAAGGGTACACACTTCCAGCTGTTTAGGATGATAAGTAAGTCCAGAGATCTAAGTAACTACCACATGGTGACTACAGTTAATAGTACTGTGTTTTATACTGGATATTTGCAAACACAGTAGATCTTAAGTGTACCCACCCCCACACATACACACAGACTATAACTAGTTGAGTCAATGGAGATGTTGGTTAATTTGATTATGAGCAGGGCATGGTGGTGCCCATCTGTAATCCCAGCAGCTCAGGAGGCTGAGGCTAGAGGATCCCAAGTTCAAGGCCAGCCTCAGCAACTTAGCTTAGCCCTGTTTCTAAATAAAAATAAAAAGGTCAGGAGATGTAGCTCTGGGTTCTATCGCCAGTACTGCAAACAAGCCAACCAACCTAAAAACTTGATTGTGGTAATCATTTCACAATGAATACCTACATCAAATTATTCCATGTACCTTGAATGTATACAATTTTTATTTATCATTTCCACCTTGGTAAAATGGGAAAAAACAGAAATATTTTATTAAAAAAATGCTGCTGGACAGTTAAAAGTCATATTGAGTCTCTGCCTTTAAGAAGAAATATTATGCATACCAGGGGGAGGCTCGATTTCTAGTTCTAGAGAAAACTAGAAAATTAACATTCTGACTTGATCCAGCAAAATGCTACAAGAATAAATCAAGTACAAAATACATATCTCTTAGTAATGTCTTTGGTTGCGTTGGCAGAAAATCACCTCCCTGGGATAAGTGTCTGGGGAGACAGCAAGGCTTTCTTTAGCTGGGCACAGTCCCAAACCTACTCCTACCCTCTGCACTTACCTGGTGTGGCTGGGCCTGCAACCCCGAGTGGAATCAAACTCTCTTCACCCAGTTTCCTTTTAGAATTAAAAGCTGAATCCTATGAAGACTCTAATGGTGTGACTTTATCTGGTTTGCAATCAGAGAAATGGAAAAACTGAGCTCTGGTTATGTACTATGACTTGAAATGCATTTAAATAAAATAACTAAATTAAAAAAAAAAAGCTGAATCCTTTTGTTATGATGTCACTCAAAATAAATAAAAAGAAAACAAAGAAAGGATCCCCCTTCTGAAGGGCAGGCAGGGCTGTGCCACGTTACCGTGTGGGGACGGCGGTGGTGGAGCTGTCAGAACAGCTTGTTGGCCCTCAGCTTAGCCACAGAAAACATGTTTGCTTCCATTATCTTGGCCTCATAGGGTGTTTTCTTAAAAGAAAAACGATCGCAGTTAGCATGCCTGACCCTTGTTGGCCTGACCATTTTATGAAAAATAGTAATGTTATTACGGCCGAGCAGTCTGGAGAGAAAGTCAGCTCACTCGGGTTAAAGATGCTCAGTGACCTCGGAGCCTGCACTCCTGGAGGAGGAGGAGCCAGGGCCGAGTGCGCAGGCTGTGAGCTTGCTTCTGCAGCCACGGGCTTGCATTTCCTTCTTTGGAAGAATCTCTTCTTGGTGGGAAGTGTAATTATCCTTGCTTACACCACGTTGGGAAAAGAACGTGTATCCATAATCGCTGAAAGGAAATACTCTGGCGTGGCAGCGTTCTGTCCTGGCTGACCTCAGGGGCTTTAGCAGCTGCTGCCAAGCCACTGGGCCCAGGGTGTGGCCGGCCTGGATTCCAGCGGCCTCCCTGGCTCCCGGATGCCATGGGGAAGCGCACGCTCCTGTCCACAGCGCATCTGAAGGCGCAGGATGCTGGGAGAGCTCTCGGGGCATCTCCTCATTTGCTATTTGCATTTTCATTTTGGTGTTTGAGTAAGTGATGCTCACGCTTGCCCGGCACCTCCCAGCGCTCTTGCTCACCACCCACTGCCCTCCCTGGAGTTGTCCTGTGAAGGCATCCTGGGCTTCTGGCCACCTCTCCAGTCGAGGCCTCACTCGTCAGCTTGTCATCCCCGGCTTCTCAAGGGCGGCCATAACGTGTCACAGTAAATATGGTGAGACTGCTTGGCGACCTTATGCTGAATGTAGAGTTCATGTGGAAGGCCCGGCGTTCCGGGGGGCAGGGCGGGGGTGTCATCTGGCCTGTTGAACAATGAAGCATTGTGTGTGATATTTTGTAGCATGTGATATTTGTAGTAGTAAAATGTTTTATTCCGTGTCTTATTTTGCCCTTATTACACTCTAGAAAACACACAAGAGGCAGAGAAAAGAGGAAGAGAGGCAGGATTTGGCCCAGGGTACCTGCTGCGTCCCTTGCGTTCACACTTCTGTCCAGCTGGCAAGCCTGATTGCAGGGAGATTTGCCGGCCCTATGTTTTAAATTGTAAATGGAATGTTCTGATCTTAGAAATACTTTGCCTCCCACCTTCAAAAATATCAGAAGGAGCAACGCTGAAGGGTTATTAAAGAGAACCCACACCAAGAATGTATCCCTGCGTGCCCAGCATTGAGCCAGGTGCTCTCCGTCTACTGCGTGATGTCACAACAACCCTGTAAGGTGGACGGGTTAACCCATCTCACAGGTGAGCGAGTAGAGGCACAGTGAGATGAAGTAGATTGCCACGTGCACAACTTGAAAATGGAGGAACCGGAACTCACCCCACATCTGTGCCTGTCTCTGCAGAGCAGTACTGCTCAGAGCTGCAGGTATGGTTGCTATCTCCGTCATAGATGTTTTATTCATTTAAAGATCTAACAAATACACATTATTAGCAGCTGTTATTAGCAGTTATAAAAGATCATAAAAACCCAAATGTTAGACTCTTTTAAAAAAATACCACAGAAGATGACTTTGAAAAGTAAAAATTTAGTTTCTGTTTTCAGTATGCTGCTGTCAAGTTGAAGGCACAGAAGTAACACAAATGAGCATCAGAACATAAATAACGTGATCATAAAACCACACTCGGAAACACAGTCAGAGAGGTCTGAAGTCAGAGGGGCCCGGGAGGTTATTTAGAGGCTTCATCCAAGCCTGAAGTCATCCTTTTCCCTCGGATTTGTATGTCAGTGATACCACCAGACTCCCAAGACGCCAAACCCACAGACATGGCGCTCCAGGACATTCCTCCCACTCCTCCTTCATCTCCCGTCTCCTGAGGAGCAGCCTCACAAACTAAATTTAAAGTGATCATCAGAATTGTGCTTCTCCCTCCTCTGCAGGAAGCACATGTCTGTCCTTCCGCCATCCCCACCCCACCAGCCATGCTTACCCCAGTTCCTGTCCCATCAGGCTGGACCAAAAGAAAGGACACTAACCCAGATTCCTGGACCCCAGTCTCTTCATGGTCCAGTTCAACACTCTGCAGGCACAGAACCTTCTAGAACATCGCTCTACTGTTATCCCCGATGAAGGTTGTGTGGACTCACGTCTGTCTGGGTCCCCACGTCAGCGCTCAACTCTGCCTCGCAACAGCCACGCTGCTGTCTTCCCCAGCTGCTCACAGGCCAGGTTCGTGGGACTGACTCTGACTTTTGCTTGAGATGGAATCTTCATCCAGGGGCCTCCCGCCATAGAGGCACAAGCCACAAAGGGCAGCAGCCTGAGGGTGAGGAGTTGGAGCCATCCCAAGCTGCACACCTGCCACAGGTATGGTAGGCAGGCAGACAGTGGCAGGTGGGCACCCTGGGGTGCTGTGCAGCAGAAGACATTACAGGGCTTCACTCAAGCTCCTCCAAGAACAATCCTCCCACAGTAACTCAAAAAACCACTACCCAAAGGTGCTTGAAAGGGAACAAAAGCAAACAGATTCCAGAGGGAGCCAGAGCACAGAAGGGAATGGCAGCGTGTTTCCCACTTTTATGGCTTTTAGCCTGAGGTCAGAACATGGTCAGTAGCCACATTTGTCATTTAGAACTCCAGTAGAAAACGACTGCCTTTCTGGTCTGAAGAACCAGATGACAGTGTTCTGGGAAACCACAGCTTCTGGAAAATGAGGGGCCTATGTGTCCTGGGATGGAATGACCCAGAGAGTGGAAAACCAAATTTTGCATGTGGACTCAGCCCAAGTCTCTGGCTGATCCCTGAATCACAAATGCAGGGGACAAATTTTAGTTAAAGGTATCAGAACTAAATCGAGATTTGAGCTGCCACTCAACCCGAATCTCCCATTTGATCAAGTCCAGTGAAATTAGCTCCCTGCTTTGAAACAAAAAAACAAGTACTTTTTAGAGGAATATAACAGAATCCACATTATAACCTTCACAGTGTCCAGGACAGGTTGTAAAATCATTTGACACACAAAGAAACAGGAAAATGTTATTCATTTGTCATAGAAAAGAAAGTAAGTTGTTACCACCTATACAATGATTCAGGCCAGGTGCACTGGATCACACCTGTAATCCCAGGCCAAGGCAGGAGGATTACAAATTGAGGTCAGCCTCAGCACCTTAGCAAGGCCCTAAGCAACTTAGACCCTATCTCAAAATAAAAAAAGGAACTGGGGATGTAGCTCAGTGGTAAACCGCTCCTGGGTCCAATCCCTAGTATCAAAACAAAAAAAAAAAAAAAAGATGACTCAGATGTTGAAATAGCAGACAAGAATTCAAACCAGTTATGACTTTGGTCATGAGCTATGTTCACAGTGGCCAAAAACATAAGACATTTCACCAGAGAACTAAGAACTTAAAATAATGCAATGGAAATACTAGAGTGGAAGAATACAATATCTTAAATTAAAGATCCAGCAAATGGGTTAACAACATAATGTAAATGAAAAAATAAATGGGTAGACTTGAAGACAGATGCGCGAGAATTGTCAGATATTAAAAATACAGAGAAAAGAGATGGAAAAAATAAAGAATAGAGCCTCAGATCTGTGGGACAATATCAAAAGATCTAACATGCATGTCATTTGAGTCAAAGGAAAAAAAAAGATTTCAAGGCAGAAAAACACTTGAAGAAATAATGGCTGAAATATTCCCAAATTTGGTGAAAGACCTAAGTCGTTTAAAAATTCATAAGGCTCAGAAAAGCCTAAAAAGAATAAACAAGGAAAAGAGCCACGCTTAGTCATATCACGGCCCCCCTTTTGTAAACAAGGAAAAATCTAGAAAGCAACAAGAGAAAATCAACATGTGACATAAAAGGGACCAGGGTGTCCCTTCAGAAGGACTCAGGGCAGAAGACAGTGGGTGATGTCTTCAGTTGGAATTCTGTAAACTTCAAGGGAATCTTTCAAAGGTGAAGGAAAAACAAAGATGTTTTTAGATAAAGAGCAGAGGCTGCTAACGCCAGAAGACCTGCACCCCCGGGAGTGACGGCAGTCACTCAGGCCGAAGGAAAGTGCTGGGCAGGAGCTTGATCTTGAGCAAGGAATGGAGAACACCAGAAATGGAAAACAAAAGGCTAAAGACCAAAGTCTAGTTTTTCCTTATTTTTTAAGTATGTATGATACCATAAAAAATCGGATTTTCCTATGGTGTTTATAATGAAATTTTAGTGAGACTATAAAGAAAAGGAGATAGAGGAGGTGAGTTATGACGGCAGGGCCTGGAAGAGGCTTCACTGCTGTAGATCTCTTGGCAGTGCCGCGATTGCGAGAGTATTACCAACACCTTTACACTAACAAATTCTACACCTAAGATGAAATGGAAAAATTCCTTCAAAATTTCATTTTACTGAAACTAATGCTAGATTAAACAAAATATCAATAGCCCTATGTTTATTAAAGAAATTAAGTTCATTATCAAAAGTCTTTTAACAGAGGCTGGGGTTGTGGCTCAGTGGTAGAGCACTTGGCTAGCACGTGTGAGGCACTGGGTTTGATCCTCAGCACCACATAAAATAAAGGAATTGTGTCCTTCTACAACTTAAAAAAAAAAGTCTTTTAACAGTAACAATAGACTTGAGGCCTGATTATATGTGTTGGGGGGAGGTATACACCTTGCCACTGAGCTACATTCCAAGCCCTTTTTATTTTTTATTTTGAGACAAGTTCTCCCTAAGTTGCCTAGAGCCCAAGTTGCTGAGGATGGCCTTGAATTTATAATCCTCCTGCCTTGACCTTCCAGAGTTGTGGATTGTAGGCATGTCCCTGGGTGATTTTGCTAACGAATTCTATCAAATAATTTTGGAAAAACACCCACAATTTTATATAAACTCTTTCAGAAAATAGAAGAGAAGGAACCATTTTCCCCTTTTTCTTATGGAACGAAGAAACCTGATGCCAAAACCTAACAATAATTCTAAAAAGAGGGGGAAAAGGAAATTACAAACCAAACCCCTCATGGGCCCAGGTGTCAAAATACTCAGCAAAATAGTAGCACATCCAATAAAGCATGATCAAGCAGGTTTACACCAGGAACATGGCCTGGTTTAACCTTTACCAGTTGTGGTAGTTAAGACAGTGTGGTACACAGAAATGTCAAATAGATCAACACAACAGAATCTAGAATCCAGGAGTAGGCCTATTCTAATATGGTCATTTGATTTTGGGGTGGGAAGTACTGGGGGTTGAACCCAGGGGCGCTTAACCACTAAGCCACATCGCCAGTCTTTTTTCTTCATATTTTATTTTGAGACAGGGTCTAAGTTGCTTAGGGCCTTGCTAAGTCTTTTCAACAAATGGTGTGGAAACAACCATTTTTTAAATCTCCATATATATATGGAGACCATAGACTGAAAAGCAGTAGCTAAGCTGATAAAACTTTCAGAGGAAAAGATAGGAGAGTACCTTCTGACTTATGGGTGGAGAGGTCATAGGAAACAATAACCATAAAAGAAAAAATTGTCAATTAGTTGTCATCACTTAACACTTGGGCTCATCAAAAGATTTCATGAAGGAAATGAAGAGGCAGGTCACAAATCATGCATCTGACAGAGGAATGCCACTCAGAACATGTGCAGAACTCCTGCACCCCAATAACAGCAGAGCAGACCATCCAATTTAAGATGTGGGAAGATTTGAGCAGATGATATTTCATTTAAAAAGTTACATGATGGGGCTGGGGTTGTGGCTCAGTGGTAGAGCGCTTGCCTGGCACATGTAGAGGCCCTGGGTTTGATCCTCAGCACCACATATAAATAAATGAATCAACAAATAAATAAAGGTCCATTGACAACTAAAAAAAATTCAAAAAATAGTTACATGATGGTGATAGCACATTGAAAATATTTAATCTTGTTAGTCATTTGAAGAAGTGCAATTTAAAGCACAAGAAGAACCCACTAGAAGGAATAAAATTTTGAAAGCTGATATCACAAATGCTAGTGAGGATATAGGGGAACTAGAAGGTTTGTCTATTTTTTATTATTATTACTATTATTACTATTATTATTATTATTATGGCATTGGGGATTGAAACCAGGGATGTTTTACCACTGAACCACACCCTCAGCACTTTTTATTTTTTATTTTGAGACAGAGCTCACTAAGTGGCTGAGGCTGCCCTTGAACTAACAATCCTCCTGCCTCAGCCTCCCAAGTTGCTGGGATTACAGGCCTGCGCCACTGTGCTCCACTGGAAGGTGACTGGAGTGACTACAGACATAAAATCACTCTGGAAAACATTCTAACAGGTTGTTTCTTTTGTGTAGTCTGATAATTGAACCCAGAACCTAGTGCATGCCAGGAAGGCTCTATACCACTGAGTTACATCCCTAGTCCTTTTTATTTTATTTTGAGACGGGGTCGTCTTGCTAAGTTGCCCAGGCTGGTCTCAAACCTATAATCCTCCTGCTTCGGCCTCCTCAGTAGCTAGGGTGACAGGCGTGTGCCAGTCTGCCTGTTTTTACAAAACTAAAGATATACCTCCCCTATGGGCTGGCAATTTCACTCTGAGGTGTTTACCCAAGAGAAATGAAAATACATGTTCACAAAAAGAATTCTACACGAATGTTATTAGCGGCTTTATTCCTAAACCCCCAAACTAGATACAGCAGGGTGTGAATCGGTAG
>PVHX01010144.1:0-71841 GCA_004024805.1 Geosciurus inauris | reverse complement strand
TGGTTGCACCAATTTGCAATCCCACCAGCAATGTTTAAGTGTACCTTTTTCTCCACATCCTCGCCAGCACTTATTATTGCTGGTATTTTGGATAGCTGCCATTCTGACTGGGGTGAGATGAAATCTGAGAGTAGTTTTGATTTGCATTTCTCTAATGGCTAGAGATGTTGAACATTTCTTTATATGTTTATTGATTGTATATCATCTTCTGAGAGGTTTCTATTCAGCTCCTTAGCCCATTTATTGATTGGGTTGTTTTTTTGGTGTTAAGTTTTTTGAGCTCTTTATATATCCTGGAGATCGGTGCTCTATCTGATGTGCGTGTGGCAAAAATTTGCTCCCAGAATGTAGGCTCTCTGTTCACTTCATTGATAGTTTCTCTTGCTGAGAAGAAACTTTTTAGTTTAAGTCCATCCCATTTATTGAGTCTTGCTTTTATTTCTTGTGCTATAGGTGTCTTGTTAAGGAATTTAGGGCCTAATCCCATGTGATGAAGATTTGGACCTACTTTCTCCTCAATTAGCCACAGGGTCTCTGGTCTAATTCCTAGGTCTTCGATCCACTTTGAGTTTTGTGCATGGTGAGAGATAGAGGTTTAGTTTCATTTTACTGCATATGGATTTCCAGTTTTCCCAGCACCATTTGTTGAAAAGGCTATCTTTTCTCCAATGTATTATTAATAACATTTAACTAGAGTAAAATGCTATTTTCTCCAAAATATAAAGTCAAGGGGATCTAAATATTGGTGTTAAACTGCAACAATAGAATTCTCAATGCAAGAATAAATTAATAGAATTATTTGTTTATTTTTAAATTTGGATGAAAGAGGCTAAGTCTAAATTCCTAAGAAGTAATAACAAAACAGAAGGAAGCAGTCTATGCTCAAATCTTAAAGTACTCAAATGAATGTATAACTATACGAAACAGAGAAGAAAAGTCATCTAGTCATAAAAAATACATTAAATTCCAAATGAATTAGAAAAGGCAATAAAGTTATTTGCAACTGCTATGGAAATTCTGTCCTAAAAACCAATGGAACTCACCAATAGGGTCACTCAGATTAAATGAAAATATGATTACAGTAGGAGTAATTTATAGTTAGGAAGCATTATATTCATTTCTTACTTTCTCCCAATACATCTTCATGTTTTTCTTTAATATTCATTGTACATACTCATCTTCACAATAAAAAATAATGAAGGAAATAATGAGCAAATGAAGTTTTATTTTCCCCATAATTAGATTTCCCCTCTCAAAAATCTTCTATCTTTCCAAATCACTATGAATTAAACTATAGTGTTTCCTTTATTGCAAAAGTTCCATGCCATGCAAGTTAATCCTTTCTCAGAAAACATCAGGACCATTCTGGTATAGTTAAATATACCCAACTTTTGCTAGTAGTTTAAAACAGGATTTTGAAGGGGATCTATGTCATTCGAAGAAGCTTTGACTTATTGAGATAACAGTAAATGTAGTCATTCCTTCTCTGCTCAAATGCTCCATCCATGTGAGTACATAAATTTTACATTTACTCTCATCCCACAGTGAACATTCATTCCTATCTACCCCTATGAATTACATAAATTATTTCATTTAATCTTTAAAATAGCCCTAGGATCTCCAGTGTAAGTGCCTGTACTTTATTCATGAGGCCATTGAGCCTACTTACCTTATCCACACCTAATAACAGAAACACAAACATGGTTTCCTATTATCTACACCTGGGATGTAAACCATGCTTCCCCTGCAAGCTGCATGGTTTACTTAAGCAATTTAACTTCTTTTCCTTCTACATTTCAGAAATTAGCAAAGTACAACCTGCCAGGCAAACATTGCCTGCTGCCCTTTTTTTTTTTAATAAATAAAGTTTTATTGGGACAGTGACACACCATTTGTCTACATATAATCTGTAGCTGCTTTTGCAGTACAAGAGCAGAGAAGAGTGGTCATAAAGAGACTATAGGGTCCACAAGGCCTGAAATGTTCACTCTCTGCCACTACAGCAGAAGTTTGTCAGCCTCTGCTCTATTTCATCTACATGTTAGCTGAGAGTGTAGAAGACATTCTACAGCTATCCAAGATATACTTAAAAGGGCAGTATCTATTTTTTTCATATAATATAATTCCATTTTGGGGAAAAAAGAAAAACTGGTATACACATACACAAATACACTTTCAAAATGTAAATGGCAAACTATGGTTGTACTTGAGGTGTTTGACTATAGGGAAATTTCATATTTAAATAATTTTCTAAAATCAATTGATTTCTGCTGTCACTTACCAGGTTTGAATCTTTGAGTAAGTCACTTCATCTCTGCAGTACGCTATTTCATCTGTAAAATGAAAGGCTTGATTAGACAGCCTTCCAAATTTCTTTTAATACTAACATTCTGTCATTTTAGTTAACATAGCCACTCAATTTTCTTAGTATCATTTAATTTTGGTAACCACTGATAATAGAGAAAGATGTTTGCCGGGGCTCCTGTGATTTAACATTTTCCATTTATCATTTCTAGCAGAAGACATAGACAACTCACTTCTTTCAGATTGTGCCACTTTAATCTCCTTTTAGGAATGAGCTACAGGAATTCTGAGATGCCACCAAATTTATCACATTTGGCCTAAAAATAGATTTCTCAGAGATTACAGCAAACTCTGATTTGGGGGGACAAGGAGTTTTCTATTTTCATTTTCTTCTTTAAATAGGACCTTTGTTTTATCCATTCTATTACTTTTACTTTTAATGTTAATCTGAACAGCGTGACCTTAAACTTTGTCTTCAGAATGCCGCTAAGTTTCCATTTCCTCTAAATTTGATTTTGTTTCCAGTATTATTGCAAAAGCAACATTATGAATATTAAAGCACCATTAAATATATATTCTAATTTCACAAAAAATAGAAAAGTATTGAACACTGGGGGTTTTGGTCATTTTCTGACTGTTGAAATGACAATGTTAAAAATCAAAACAAGTACCTAGTAAAAGTGAGGTATGGTAAGAGTGTGCCTGGTTTCAGAGAGTGGAAATCTACAATATTGTGGGCTTGGGGGGAATATTTTCATCATATATCCAAAGCCTCAGGAGTTTCACCAAGCAATTCCACTCTCAGGAGTGTGCCCTGAGGAAATAATTAAAATAAGAAAACAGTAGGCTTCCAGTATTTATAAAAGTGACAAAATGGAAATAACTTAAATGTGCATAAATAGTGGCTTGAACTAACTCAATTGTGATATAACAAATAATATTACACAACCATTAAAATTATATTATAAACATGAAAGATTATAGGAGAATCTCCTTCTAAAAAGTGGAAAATGACTATAAAACATGTTTGCACTAGAATTTTATTTCTTGTACAAATGCTTATGATGCATGTGTCAAAATGTGACAGAGAATACTGGACAAAAGGTTAATACTAGTTACTGCTTGGTGATAGAATTATCAGTTAATTTTTGAATCTTTTTTTTTAACTTTCAAGGTTTTTTTGTTGATCTCATATTATTGTAAGATTTAGAAGCTATGAATTAGAAAGATAATTTCTGAATGTCTAGAATATGCCCATTCAATCAGACCTACATGGAACTGATTATTTCAAAAATTCAAGAAACACTGTTTTATTAATTTTGATCCACTGTATAATGAATATTTTTTATTTGCATAGAATAAAAATTACTAGTAACAAACAACAAAGAGAACGAGACAGTAAGATTATCTACCCTCTCAAGCCCCTCTCATTCTTTATGAAGACTCTGCCTTTAATTTTGCCGCCTTTTTTTTCTTCCCTTTTTCTATAAGTTATAGCAATTGCATTTCTTTGCTTTTCATTTGTTTTTGGTATTCCCACTGAAGCTGTATGAGGGCAAGGACTGTATTTTATTTTTTGGCTCATTTAGTACAGACCTCATTAAATAGCTGTTCAATGGGAAAAGATAAAAGAACAAAACTATGGTTTTTTTTCTTAACAACTTAAAATCCAAAGTCATTAATATGGAAAGATCCTGTAACCTGTGTGACCAGGGTTGGTAAAATCTTCCCTGTACCACTTGGATCTGATACAACCCAATCACACAAAAGCCAAGGGTGCTATATCAACATCCAGTATGTTGATGAAAAACAAGACCATCAATCTTGATGATTTAGGCAAAGTTAACCTTCTTTACCTGTACTGTCATTATTTAATTTTATGCTGTTGAAAGATTGCATCTGATAAATCAGCCATAATAAAAACTTTGAACTCTAAATATAATTAACCAAATGGCAACCCAGTGGCATTTAGGTGAAAGTTAATGGACAGAAAGTTTATGCTCCAAGTCAATTTTTATAACCTTGGCAAAGTGGAAGTGTGGAATTAAATGCTGGCTTGGGTAGTGTCAAGAGGGAAATAGTTTAATTCAGAGAAAAGAATAAAATATAATGCTAATTGTTCAGAATTGTATCTTTCTATCACCTATAAAGACAGGTTTCCAGTGCAAATTAATAGTGTAGACAATCTATTTCTTAAGCAACTATATAAATCATTCTTAGCTGGGTAATAATTCAATTTCCTTAAGAGCTCTTTTAGAGGACTTTATTGGTCAAGCTCTGAATACATTGTCCATGGTAAAAATATTAAATTGCTTTTTAAATAATCAATTCAAATAATTGCCCAATGGCAAGAGATAAAAACATTTGGATTAATCTACCCCTAGTAAATCTGAATAAAGGTTCATGATATTCTTAAATTATAAGAGCAAGCAAAAATATAATTAAAAGGCCAAGAAACTGAAAGAATAGAAGTCCTTCTCAGTTTTCCTTTGAAGCTGCTCTCATCCCATAGGATTCACAAATGAGCAAGGCTTTCCTATGCCAAGTCTCCAAAACAAAAATCGAAGCGGAAAGTTACTGAATTAGCTGGCACATGCAGTCAGCAAGACAAGCCAACCTCAGTTAATTGAGGCTTTATTTTTGTACCTATTTTTGATTAGGATATTTCTAAGAGATTAGGAATTTAAAATTCAGTCTCTTGGATAAGTATTTTGTTTTGAATTTTAAATAGGAAAAGTGGCTAGGATACCAAACCCAACCCTCATTCTCAAAAGTAACTTAAAAAAATTAAGTAGATAACCCCAAGTCTCTTAATGATGGAGCATCTTCCATTAAGTCCTAATGTGTACACAAGAACACTTACTGCAAAAGATTCCTAAAATTCTGTTCCTACTGGTTTATAACTGCCAATAAGAGCTATTTTACATGTTGATGCAGCAAGCATGGAAGTTTCTGGCAGATGCATCTAAAATGCTTAAATGAAACAGCACAACCACTCAGGCTCAGCCCATAAGCACCAAGACTACAAGCTAAGGCTTTCAATGATCTGCCTGATCCCAGATGGCAAGAGAAACTCCAAAGATGTCATGATACATGGGGAAAAAATCTAGGCAGTGCTACCGTGAAATACAATTTTGAGAATCTAACAAGAAGAGCTCACATACTGTTGCCACAGTTTATTTTAAGCTTAGCAATTAGTGCTGTATTCAATCTACATGGACTTTACTGAGTTTCTGGACATTAAGGAGGTTTTTCTCTAATGATTCTGAAGAGAGGCAATAGGAGGATTGCACAAATATTGTATTTTATCTTTAAGAGAAAAATAACATTCTTCTCAATAATTAAAAGATTTCTATCCTCCCAAAATGTACGTGGCAAAACCATCAGCAAAAATAATAATTTTAAGAGGTGTCAGAGAATATTACAGATTTAAAATGTTAACTAAATCCCAGACTCAAATACTGATTTTTAAAAATTTGTTCTAATTAGTTATACGTGACAGCAGAATGCACTTTGACACATTCACAAATAGAGTATAATTTGTTGTTTATATGAGAAGATACAATTCCAACATTTCAGAGAAAGTGAAAGGCTCTAAGTTTTCCCAGTCCCTAAAGATACCACTGTCAAAATTTAGGGGGGAATCTTCCAGGTTTTCATACTATTAAAATATATATATATTATGTAAGTGCGCTAGTGGCATTAAAATCTAGTGCTTTCCTAACTTTTTTTAAAAAGCCTAAGAGTATATTGGGCACTTCTGTTCACAGCAATACATTAAAATTTTGCTCCTTTTGATGGCTGCATAGAATTTTATTGCACAGTTTTCTTTGGGAGATGATCAGAATGTTCTCATTTTCTTTGTGCTGGTAGTGACACGTGTGTGTGAGTGCCCAAACCCATGGATACGTGCAATTTCAAACAGATGCATTTTAATTGGTGTAAATTGTGGCTCAATAGAGCTTTTTTAAAAAACTTTTTTTAAATTGTAGGTGGACACAATACCTTTATTTTGTTTTTATGTGGTGCTGAGGATTGAACCCAGTGCCCCACGCATGTGAGACAAGCACTCTTCCACTGAGCCACAATCCCAGCCCCAATAGAGCTGTTTTAAGAAAGCTAATCATTCTTTGAAATTTCTACTTTGGCCATGTAAAATAAGTGAGAAAAAAAAGTTTGCATTATCTTATTTTACATACATGTTTATATGATATAAGCATACATATACATATTATGCAATGCACTGAGATACATGTAAACATACATTGTATGTGTTATGTATATGTACATATATCATACACATACATATGTGCTTATATATATGATTTCATTACAATGTAGCTTACAAGTCATATAATGTATTGCTCTGGAACAGAGTTCTAACGTTTCTGTTATTTAAAGAGTATTTGTGTGTGTGTGTGTGTGTTAAATGAAGATCAAACCCAGCAAGGCTTTACATATTCTAGGCAAACACCTTCCACTGAGCTACAACTTCTGCAAGTTCTAACTTTTATTCATTCATTCATTCATTCTATTTAGGTTTACATGATAGCATAGTGCAATTTGATTCATTGTACACAGATGGAGGATACCATTTCATTTCTCTGGTTGTATTTGATGTAGAATCACAACATACATGCAGTCATACATAAAGTTAGGGCTATGATGTCCATCTCATTCCACCATCTTTACTGTCCCCATGGCCCCACACAATGGAATATTACTCAGCAATAAAAGAGAATAAAATCATGGCATTTGCAGGTAAATGGATGGCGTTGGAGACTATCATGCTAAATGAAGTAAGCCAATCTCAGAAAACCAAATGCCAAATGTACTAGTTGATAAGTGGATGCTGATCCACAATGGAGTTCTAACTTTTTAACACATGGAAAGAATTCAGTGGATTCAAGTACTCTTTACCATAAATAGTGGTCTCCCCTTGTCTGCATGGAATACATTTCAAGGTTCCCAGTGTATGTCCCAAACCTTGAGTAGTACTGAGCCTTATATGCACTATATATGTATACATCAATACTAGATATTATATATACGTACACTAATATGTATGTGTATGTACTATACACACACACACACACACAATCCCCTATGATAAAGCTTAATTTATAAATTAAACAAGATATCATCAATGATAACTTAAGGTAGACTTCAGCAACCTCAGCATTCAATGTTTTTCCCTCAAGTTGAGAACATTTTACCTTTTCATTCAAGGCATCGCTTTTTGACTTCTCTCTGGCATATCCAACTTGCCAGCATCACCAATCCTGCACTTTGGGGCCACATTTAAGTAAAACAACTATTACTTAAACACAAGTACTCAGGGCTACAGCCATTGATCTGGTAACACAGATGGCTACAAAGTGTCTAACATAGGTACAGTTTGGATACAATGGAAAAACGGGATGATTCATATTCCAGGACTGAGTGGGATAGCCACTCAGCGTGGAATGTCCACTCAGGACAGCATGTGATTTTAAAACTTAGAAATTACTTCATTCTGCATTTAATATTTTTGGACCACAGTTGACTTCAGGTAACAGACTTCAGAAACAAATTGCAGATAAAGGGTAATTACTGCAATGTTCTATGTTCTGGGAAGCTTTCTACCTATGTGTATTTGTGTGTTTTCTATCTATGTGCATTTATGTACCCCTAAAGGCATTTACACATTCATTGTTGCTAACTTATAGGCTACTGGGCAAATTGTGTTCCCAAGTGTATTGTGGGGGTAGCAGCCTTCAAAACTGAATTTCATTGCTTTTAGATGGGAATATGTCTCTGGGGTTTCAGAGTCTCTCCTCTCCCCTGCTGCCAAAGATGGAGCCATTTGAGAGCTTTCTCTCCTTGATGTTATCTGCCTGGCCTCTGAAAGCAATTGAGATGGTACCTCTTCTCCTTTGTTTCCTAACTTAGACTGCCTACCACATATCGAGACTTTCTGACCAGCCTGTTTTTCAGCAGAAAATTGGTTTCTTGGTTCCTGGAAATCTCTCCTTGAATATCAAGTTCTAAATCAAGAATGCCAGAAGTTGGGCATAGTTTCTTTGCATGGCGATAGTGAGTTTGTTAGTGTTGTCACAGATTAAGACTCAGCTGTCCCCAAAGCATTTAAAGATACTCAGTATCTGACGTGGTTGGTATGGTAGATGCTGTCAGGACACTGTCCATGTGTCCTCAGATTCCATTGCCATATCACTGCAAGACAGTTCCTTACGCACGTACCCACCCAACAGCCAGCACCTGTGATTCTGCTGATGAATCAGCACACATAGGGGATATAAACATAGCCTCTCTTTGTCCCTGGTTACCATGGCTCTGGGGTGTGCCCTGCACTAACTCCAGAGCAGAATGGAACTGAAGTTATATTCTTTGTAACATTGTGGGAGACCACCCCTTATTTGGCTTCATTGCCTTTCCAGTCCCCCTTCACCCCAACTTTTCCTAATTACCTTCCGTGAAACCTCATCACAAGCTCTTCTTCCAGGGAAAGAGTTTCCAAAAGTGACACGGAAGAAAGCCAGTAATGGGTAACTCTTCCAAAGGCCCATATTATTCCAATAAAATGATTCAGTTGGAATTTGTATAGGTTACAAAGTATGTACCATCCCTGTACATACAGATGCTCTTCAACCTAGAATATGCTTAGGTCTTTATACACTCCTGAGTAGAAAATACATTCACAACATCTGCCATGGTTTGAATGTTCCCTCCCAAACTCATGCTGAAATTTAATATGCCACAGGTATGGTATTGGGACCTTTGAGAGGGGATTAAGTTGTGAGGGCTCTACCCTCATGAAAGGATAATGCTATTATCAAGAAGTGAGTTGTGTGAGTGGCTGTTATAGGAGTGAGTTCTCTCTCAGAGATGTTTTCTCCCTCCCACTGTTTTGTATTGGTCTTTCCAACATATTACAATGCATCACGAAGCCCTGGCCAGGTGCTGGCACTGTGTTCTTGGACTACCCAGCCTCCAGAACCATGAAAAATCTCTTTCTACTTCTACCGGTCTCAGGAATTGTATTAGAGAAGCAGGAAACAGTAAAACCTAACCTATCAAGTGTCATACTTCAACCTAGCTGACCTTAAACCTGCTCAAAACACACTAGCACACAATTGGGCAAAATGACCCAACACAAAGTCTATTTTATAATAGAATATTGACTATCCCAAGAACTTTATTGAATAGATGCATCCAAAAAACAAAACAAAAGAAAGAAACAAAAAAAATCCAAAACACTGGCAACACAGCACTCTGCAATTGTTTACTCTGTGATTCTGAGGCTGACTGGGAGCTGTGACTTACTGCCGTTACCTGGCATCTTGAGTTCAGTACCATGGTACCCTGTATGGCTAGCCCAGGAAAAGATCAAAATTCATAATTCGTATGGATTCTACTGAATGTGTATCACTTTTGCTGCATACTAAGGGTGAAAAATCTGAAGTCTGAACCATCCTATCTTGGGGACTGCCTGTGTATTGTAATTTCAATTCTTAAGGGCTCTCAGTACGTAAGTCAGTTACACAAGGATGCTTGTTGTCAATAGCTGAACCATATATCAAACGCAGGTACCTTCTTGGCAGAAGGTACACCAATGCCAACTTTATAACAATATGCAAAAGTTTTCTATTGCCGTCAGTAAACTCCAGAATATCTCACAAGGTGAGCTTCACTTTTTTGTTTTGCTTTAAATACAGCAAATGACAGGATTAATGTACAGCCCCAAATCTCAACATGAATGTGTCTTTAAAATTTTGAGTAGTATTTTTGAAACTTTGACTTTGTTACTCTTGAGAATTGCTTTCTGGCAAAAGTAGAATGGAGAAGTGCTAATGAGGTAGAAGACCCTGGTTCAGAAACTGTTGTTACAATTTTTTAATCCATGAAGTATTTAAAGACTGATGAGACAGTACATTATATCTGCATGGTAATTTAGTTCAGAAGTTCACAATTATTTTATTTTCAATATTAATTGCTTTTGTCTCTCAATAAATGACTCTGTAGGAAGTGGAATTCAATTTCATTCATTTTCAATAATCGAGATTGCTTTGAACTAGCTCAATAACTCTTGGCTCCTCTTGGCCTTCAATATATTGCTGGTGGTAGCACATAAATAATCTGGGTTTTCTTTTTAGATTCCTAAGCAGGGCTGGCTGGCCTTTGGCAAAAGAGCCAGGAGATAGTTTTTTCTGTACATTCCCATCCCTATTGCTTTGTCCTCTTCAGCATCCACAGTCCCTCTGCTTCTCAGATTTCTCCTGCCCTGCTTCCTCCCTGGGGCAAATGGTAGGAAAAATATATTCACACTGTTGAGATTTCCAGCTTCCCTGCCTTTGCTCATCCTGTACCCTCTGTCTGAAGTAGTCATATGCCTGCATATCTCAACACTGACAGAGACGTGGTTCACAGAAAAAAATCACCATCTCCATAGAGCATTTGCAGACCTCCCTGGGTAGATTTAGAGGTACCCATGTGGCTCTTTTCCCTAGCTGACTTCAGCTTCCCAAGATTATCAACCACAAGTCATTCATCCATATGTTTCATGTAGTGCTTAGCTGTGTTCCCTGACAATCCCCTCCCCAAGAAAATTCTGATGAACCAAAGGATGAATTAAGTATTTAGTTTGAAAGAGGATGATCTGTGAGTTTATGTTTTAACCACATGACCTATTTTAATTATTTCAAATCTCAATAACTCACCTCAGAGCCTTTGTTTATGCATACTAGTAACTCTGACCAGGTTGCACTAGAACTGTGTCAATGTGGATCCTGACTCAGCCCCCAATGGACTGACAATTCCTCAAGTGCAAAGATAGCAAGCTGCAACAGGTCCAGTGCAGGAGCTCAAACTATTTCTGCAGAATGAACAGGATCATGACGCCCTGTGATTTCAACAATTTTCATTTCTAAAGGATGCATTTTAAGACATTTATAGGCAGGAGGCTTCAGTGACCACTGCACTGGATGTCACGTTATCAGTTCAGTGAAGGATAGAAATCTTTTATCTGACATTCAAAGCAAAGTGTCTTTCAAATCCACTAACCTATCAGCACTCCATCAACATATGGAGCACATGGTCCATATTTACTGGTGTGGGATTTCCTTTTATCTGTTTGCAAGTTATTTTTAAGAGGGCTGCAACTGTTTCCTTCCATAGACTGCAGGTTCCTACAGGAAAGGATATCTGATTTTTCTTAAGTAGTGTCCCAGATGGAATGTCAGGGCAATGTTTTGCATTTATATTTTAAGAACTGCTGCCAACCAAATTATGTTATGTGCATGTGCAAATATGTCACAACGAATCCCACTATTATGTATAATAATGTACCAATGAAAAATTAAAAGAACTACTGCCAAGGATTCAATTAGATTCAATTCAATCCAGTAAATATCTGTGAACATGCTAAGCAAAATAAACTGCTTTTAGATTAAGGATGATGCAAATATAAACAAAATCTCATCATTACACCCAGGAAGCCATTTTGTAAAGCAAAGATAGGTAAGTAACTATATTTGATACAAAACACGCAGGAAGTTGTAGCAGCTATTCTTAAGAACAAGAAGTTCAATGTGATTGTGTGAGGACATTGGATTCAATCATATAATTCACTGTATATTCACAGAGCTGGAGTTTTACTATGTTCCTGGTCTTGTTCCCTATAATCAACCTAGTATCCAAGAACCAGGCAAGAAAGTGTCATCTGACAAGTCTTTAAATTCCTAAGAAAGGAAGAAAAAAAGTGTGTGTGTTGAGAGGGCTGGGGACCTGGCATGTTCCCCCAATGTTTCTGTCACCATCTGCATTAGTTAGCTTTCCATTACTATAACAAATGCATGAGGTAATCAACTTATGAAGACAAGAGGTATAATTTGGCTCACTTTTGTAGGCTGTAGTCTGTAACTAATTGGCCCTGTTGGTTTGGGCCTCTTGATAGCCCATCATAGAGGAAGCATGAGGCACAGCCAAACTGTTTGCTTCATGCCTGGGAAGAGAAAAAGTGAAGAAGGGGCCAGAGTCTCAATATCTTCTTCAAAGATATGCCTCAGTGACTAGAAGACCTCCCACCAAGCCCCACCTCCTACAGTTTCCACCATTTCCCAATAGCGCCAGCCAAGCTTGGGACCACTCCTTCAATGCGCCTTTGGAGCATATTAAAATTTCAACTATGGCACCATCAAACCCTGTCATAAGCCACACTCCCATGTAGCCCAGGGTACTGCTATTTACTGGGCTTCGAGTTGCCTCTGTTTACTCAAAATCTGTATCATCTCCCTTCAGCCTACTCCATTTCTTTTTGCCTTATTAGGATACATCCCAATTTCAATTATTTTCAATGGTATGCTCTCCACTCAACCCGATTTAACAGTCATACCCAAAATTATAATATACATATGCCAATACAAGTTTAGTCCAGGCAACCTAGAGGGATGATGATCTCTCTGCTTCTCCCCAGACCTTTTTCTCAGCATCTAAAAGTCTACAGTCACTTTTTTCCTTAAGAAATATGACTGCTTCCCCTCTTATACTCCCAGCTTCCCTTGTTATGCACAAGAGGCCACTAATAAAAATGTGTGTGTATATGTACATATGACATACATAAATTTTTCTAGATGGAAAACATGAAACTATACCTGGTATGAAGAAAGGGAATTTTGGGAAAAGTAAAAGATCATAGTTACTGTTCAATAATTTTCACTATTTGTCTTTGAAGGAACTTTATACAGGAGCTAAGCTTCAGGAAAACACAATTGTGATCTAATGCACTCCTTTCTCCTGCTCATTGGTTGTCCACTAAAAGAGTTAAGACATTTTCTACCCTGCTTCAGCTCTAACAGGCCCTACTACAGGGTTGTCACATAACAGAAAAAGATAATCAGTTTAATTTATATTTTTGATAAATCGTTATTATAGTATGTTCCATATATTACATGGGATATACTCAAACTAAAAAATACGTGTTATTTCTCTGAAGTTCTAATTAGCTTTGGTGTCCTCTATTCTATTTGCTGAAGCCAGCAAATGTACTTCCTTGTATCTTGAAATTGGACTTCAATGAGCCTATATTAGAATGCAGGAGACAATTTAGTGATGTCAAGAATGGAGGACCATTATTATTTGAAAAACAAATCTTCTTTTGCTCCCCTCCTCAAGAAGCAAGGTACAATTCCACTTCCTCTGTCTGGTTTACATTAGATGTGGTCAGTTATCATTTGCATATGGAATGGGATGTAGGAGCCCCTTCCCTTTTTCCTCCCTTGGTGATCCTGGAAGCATACTGAGATGGAGCCTGCAGGAGCCTGGGTCCCTGAATACCTACAATGTGTAGGGTCTCTTACACTATCCATGTAGTATGAGAAACAAATACATTCAAGGTGGGAATGGACAGAGCTCAGTAAGTTTTGTATGATAGCCTAGCTTGGGAGGTAAGGTGTAATCAATTTTAAATTACAAGACCTACACTAAAATCTTAATAACTTTCCACTTTACTACATTTGGCAAATTGAGTCCAACCATCAGTAGAAAAGTGGTGCTGGGGATTCTTAACCATGAACTTTCTCAAACATGAATTTTAATGAGCATTTACTCAGTCCTTATTTTATACTGATTAATGATAAATACTTTGAAAAATATAAAATTCAATTTTGGAAAAGCCAAAGTAAACCAAACCTGTAAGAGCTTCAGCACTTTTTCTTTGTTCTATGTGTGTTACAAATCCAACTCAGGTAATTCTCAAGAGGGTCCCTTGGGATAGGTGCTACTTTATCTCCATTTTACCCATGAGGAGACAGCCACAGGGAAATTAAGCAGCTTACCTCAGTTAATTGACAGTCATCATTATAAAGGTTTGGTGATGTCAGAGGTAGTAAGAGCACCAGCTGATGATGAGATAAGGAACACCAGCCAGAATGTTAATCAACACACTATTTCACTGATAAAGTTAAATTGCTTTTTGTGAGGGAAGGGTCATTTGAACTAAGCAGTGTGTGATTTACCTTCTGGCTGTTGCTCATTTTCATTGCAGACTCACTCCCTTTGGCCCTGATGTTCTTCCTAGAGTCTAGATTCGCATTTCCATGGTGCTGTAGGAATTTTCCCAAGGTTAGCTCATCAATACCCCAAATTCATCAGGGCTACCAACAACTTGTTTTCTCATTTTTCTCCCCAATTGCTGTATCTAACAACTTCTCCATTTCTGTGATTGGATTCGCTATTGATGTAGTTACCCAAATTTGAACCTCTGGCCTCTCACCGTGCACTTGATCCCTCTTGTACCTGCCCAGCAGTGCCAGTCTCTGCCCCCACATCTCTCATCTTTCCCCCCAGTCACCATCCACATGCTGCTTTAAACTTTTCTTCCTACTTTTATTCCACCTTCTCGCTCTACCTCTGTTTCCATCCTGTTCTAGTATATTTTTTACCTACAGTTGCCCAATTTTTCTTTCTAAGTGGAAGTTGAAGACACAGCCTACTTGAAAGTTTGTATTGGCTTTCTGTGCACAAGTAAGCTTCATGCACATTCTTAAACCTGTAGTTAGCACTCTTGGTGGCTAGGGTCAAGGGCAATTCTCCACACTGCATTTCCATTGAAGGAATTCCTGTCTTTCCTAAGAGTGTTATTGGCAACAACATTCATTTCTGGCAAAAGTCACTGTGTATATGATATAACAGAGCTTTGGCTTGACTCCCTGGGAAGTGGTCTCTTATGAGATGTCCCCATTCTCCTTTTATC
This sequence comes from Geosciurus inauris, assembly GCA_004024805.1. Taxonomy (NCBI): domain Eukaryota; kingdom Metazoa; phylum Chordata; class Mammalia; order Rodentia; family Sciuridae; genus Geosciurus; species Geosciurus inauris. The sequence continues at coordinate 56,789 of PVHX01010144.1, read as the reverse complement.
CACAGACTCCACCCATTGGATTCCGAGATCTGTGGTTGTCTACATCCTCTGTGAAGACCAGGTAAGCAAAAGCTAGGGGAAGGCTGGCTCACCTGCCTGCCCCTGTTCCCTACTACATTGCTACATTGGCAATTCTCCTGGTGATTTAATCTATGAGATTCCTATTTCTCAATGTCAAAATGTTCAAAACCCATAGGTGAAGGAGTGTGGCTGATGCCTTACGGACATTGATAACATCCCTCCAAAATTTGCTCTCAGTCTCTCTCATGAGTCATTTAAACAACTGTTTCAAAATATCAACCTCAAGTCTGCCCAAGTTCACTATCAGTTGTCTTCCAAGTGCATGAAGCCACTTCTTGAGCTCATGGCATCGGACATTGTCTCTTCACAGAGAATATATTTCTCACTATTTGTGTCTAGAAAATATTTTTTCTTTCAAAGCGCACCTAAGATGTCACATCTTTCAACATAAAAGAAATTCCTCATCTGCACAAACTCTCAGCTCCTGCTCTTCACTCCATTCCTTTCCTCTGTACTTACAATAGTTTGCTTTGCATTATTTATACATTTGTCTCATTGGTCTTTCCTGAACTATAACTTCCTTGAAGTATCTGTTATCTGGTAGCTTACTGTTCCTAATGAATTAATAGCAGCTTTAACAATATTGATTGATGATGTAGTCATTTTTCTTTTTAGATTCTTTTTTTTTTAAATTTTTTTTTTGTTTAATTGTAGATGAACACAATATCTTTATTTATTTTATGTGGTGCTGAGGATCGAACCCAGTGCCTCACGCATGCTAGGCGAGCACGCTACCACTGCGCCATGACCCCAGCCCCTCTTTTTAGATTCTAATTGCACAGATTTATAAGGTACAGAGTAATTCAGTATGTGTGGTATATAATGACTGAATCAAGGTAGGTGACATTTCCCTCTCAAACGTCCTCAAATTTTAAACACATACTAGTGTACACATTCATGGGGTATAGAGTCATATTTCAATACATGTAATCTTATGTAGGTGAGTGAAAAAGCTCTACTCAAAACTTGTTCCTTTAACTCAGAGATTTACTATTCGATGATTGCAAATAGTCTTAGCTTCTCCTCATTCTTATGCACATAGGATTCAGAGGCTGGGCTCTTGGTTTTCATACGTAAAGCTTCTTTACACAGTTCTTTGAAAGTATTAACACACTTCATTTCTCTTTCCTTATAACCATCTGGTCAAGACTTACACCAGAAACCGTCCCTTCCTCCTACGTTGACAAAGAGAACATTCATAGTGACAATCACACTTTTCTATTCCTCCCTCAGATGTGTACTTTATTTGTGCTCTTAATATCCCTGGCCAGGAGGTTAGACTCTGCTTTGTCTCAATACCTGCTTTTCCTCTGTGATGGGCAGTCCTTCCCACAATTCTATTGCATGCTTTTCTGTGGCCCCGTATAGAAAGCCTCTTCTACTTTGTTAAGTAGGGGATACTGAAGATACACATTTGTCTCTACCTCATCCCCAAAGGCATAAATCCACAAGTTTAATAAGAATGGGAAAGGAAACCATAGCCAAAAAAAAAATAGATGACAAAATTTTGGTAGCTGCAAATATGCAAAGCATATTAGAAATTTTGCAGACCACAGAGAATTAAAACATTAAGTTGTAGAGTTGAGTAACAGTGGATGGTCAACAAGGACCAAGCACATTTATATGACAGGAAGAAAAGTATTCATAGTATATGGCAACTTCATGTACCTAATCATATGTATGCATGTTAAATATTGGTTAAAAATTGCAATGTCCTTGCTGATGGAGAAGTGAGCATATAAATAGGATGAGAAAGAGTTAAATCCTTATCTTCTATGACTGAGTGCCAGTAAATGATGCCTAAAACTAAATTGTTAGATGTGTGAACAAGTAATTTAGAAATACTACAACAGAATAAGAAAAATGCTGAAAGACTAAAAATGGTTGCCTTAGGGGAGCAGGCATCAGTGCTGGAAAATGGTGGAGCATAGAATTGCTGTGTTGTGCCTTGGAGAACGATCTGACGCCTCCAATCAAACACATGCAATAGTTTTTTCCAAAACAAAATCACTGAAGTATAACAGGATACAATTTAAATTTTTTCTTTTAAATCATGTGTCTTTTAAGCAGCAAACTGTATTCAAAAGTAGTAGCTCATCTTTGGGGTCGATCCCTGTCTCAAATATTGACCATTTTACAATGATTTTGGTGGTGCTTTGTCTCTCCTATACTCCAAGGCCACTAACCCTGCCACAGAGAATGAGTTGCCTTCTAGAATGATTTCCACCACCACAGGAGAGTGGGTGGGGAGCAAAGATTTTTAGGCTCCAGTCTTCCAGTCATTCTAAGGTGCCACCTTTTGTGATGTCATTTGAAACAGTCTAGAAGCCGGCTATACTTACACAACCTTGGCATGTCCTTTCCCATCTTTTCAAAATACCTTCCTCACCCAGAAAATGCTTTACCTTTAAAATCCAAATGAAATGCTCCTCCTTCTGGGAACTTGTCCTTCCCCAAATAATTAACAGTCCCTCTCTCCTATGTGTTTGATTACAATGTTTACCACATCACATCACTCCTAACTCATATCACTGTGTCTTCCCTTTTACTAATTGTAATGTCTTTGGGAGGCAAGAACTGTATCATACACATTTTTTATTCACTGTGCCAAACATTTATATAATGGATAAGAAAGTTCAGGAAGTTAGGCAGCCCTTATCAAATATCTGTAATGTTCATTAAATTTACAGGCAATCAGCCATACCTCACCATGAGTTTCTATTTAAAAGCCCAACCAATCTGAAGACACTAAACTAAAATAATATGCTTTAAATTTTAACACTACATTAAGCAGCATGTGGCATGAATACATCCACAGAGCCAAAATGTTCATCGTACACATTGTGGCTTTAGTCAATCTCATAGACTGTCCTAGAAATTGTTAGCTTTTTCCTGACAAACATCTCAACTGGAAAAAGCCGGGTGAAAGTTGTGTCAGTAAGTAAAGAGGATTTGCTAGACCAAAACGTACATGTCCCAGTAGATTCGGTGCTGAAATTCTTGGAACCCTAAATCAGTATTTGGTGAACCTTTGACAATTCTGAGTCACATTATGTGAATGCAAGATAAAGCATATTTGTCCATAATTGGCTCATCTCCTGACGAGCCTTGGCCTGCCCTCTCAAATCTATTTCCTTTCTCCCAGTTCCTGGATTTCAGTTCTTCCACATACTCTCCTAAAAGCAGTCTACCGTATGTTTTGAGCTACTTCAACCTGGCCTATTACACAATACTCTCACACAGCTGAAAAACTGTGACTCATGTTGCCGTACCAGGGACAATTATTAATGAACTAAAGTGGAAAAGTAGCCTTAACTTCTTTCTCTGCTATGTAATGCTTTTTTTCCTCTCTTAAAAGTATAAAAGTATGGCTGAATGAAGCATAGCAATCAGATGAAGATTTTAAAAAATCTGACAGTAAGGATCACTGTCTGAAGACCCAAGAAAGTGTCTATTATCACAAGAATTACACATTCAGAATGTCCAGACACATGGAGACACAATTATGAACATTTTTAACAACTAGATGAAGTCAATTTGTACAATGAAATAAGCCCATTGACATTGTAATACACTCCCTCAAATTATCAACATTCTGCTTTTATGGATATGTATTAATATGGGAAAGTTTGGTGTGTTTAATGGATGTGTTCTCTACTGGGTGGGAGGTTGCATTGTATAAAACTTTTATAAGATATAGAAAATGGTACTCTTCAGTATAAACTCTGCTTGATGCAGTAGAGAGGCAGAGGCAGGTTCTACTGGGCTATCCTCCAAGATTAGTGACTTCAGGTACTACACAGGGATGAGCTCTGAGTTCAAGCAGACTAGGGACTAAGGGATCACATTAGAAGCAAAAGCATTCATCATAGGACACTTCACACCAAGGAAATATGCAGATGATTTCTGTTTCATATAGGCCCTGTCTTCCCTGGTTTCCTGAAAGTTCTGATCTTCCCCCTTTGCTGCTAAAGCTAGAATTCCTATGGGTGCTTAGCTTCTTCAGGACCAGAAAGTCCCATTTCTATCATCTGGCTAGGAGGAAGCCAGGGAGTTAGGGTAATCCCCACTAAATATAGGACTAGATTGTGGGGACTATCTAGTCCTATATTTGTATTGGAAAATCACCAATACTTTCCATTGGCTCTCAAATACATATCAACCCAAGCACTGGTTATCTCATTGTCTACTGTACTTAGTGTTGCATTGTACAACAATCCGGTCCTGGATAAAGTATTTGTCCCTAAACTAAATGTATGAACTATCTTAGAGATACAAATCAACAAGTGTTTGTTGATATACATAAAATTGGATTATTAAAGTGTATATTTCTGTGGCCATAGCCTGATTATACAGAATGTCTCATTTTTTAAATAAATTTTCTTGTAATCCTTAAAAGCAAAAAAGAACATACCTATTCAGAACCACCATGTATACAGTCCAATGGGTAAGTCAGATGGCCCAAACCACCAGGTTTTTCCATCCAGTGTTTTTCACAGTGCAGATATTTATAAATAGTGAGATGGAATGAGCAATTATCCTTCTAGTCCCTACAGTGGAACAATGGGTATAATTTAGCACAGCAATGCGAGTGGTCAGTATGATCAAGTGGGAAGAACTGCTACTAGAACCAAAGGGACCTATGTTCAAATTCTTCGAGCATCTCAGTTTACTCATCTGGAAGGTCACAAAAAACATAAGACTCACTATATTGAGAGATTAGAAGAGAACACCTAAAAGGGACTCAGTAGATAATGGTGATTACCCCCAAATATGCCACTGCCTCCCATTTACTCATGTACACATGAGCTCAAGTTACTATAAAGACACCATGATGTTCCTTCATGTTTGGCCTGGCATCCAATATAGTGGGTGTAGAGTCTGCAGAAGTCTTTCAAAAACTCTTTTTCCTTTTCCACTGGGTTCTTTTACATAAACATTTTTTTTTAATGAATCCCCCCAGTCTTTCCTTATGGATTGTGCCCTGACCTAATTACATAAGTACCTGATGGGCTGGAACACTTCCAAAAGGGCCTCTTAGGAAAAACAATCTGAAGGGTTTTCTTCCCCTTCTTTTGTAATTACATAATTACTCAGCTGACTAATATGAGTCACCGTGTGCCATTCTAATCTCCCAGGCACAAAATAGTTTTATTATTTTCCTTGGAACTACCTAATTACCCAATGGATAGCAATAACTCCCAGGCTCTTTTCAGTAAGTAATCTGTAAAGCTCAAGGCTGAAATTCCTCTAGAAGTCTTTGCAAATGGAGGAGAATTTACAATAACAATCATTTGCCACATGAGACACTGGAGATCTTAATGGCAAGGGTGGTCTAATGATACACCACAAATAAATCTGGAGAAAAGTTGTAACACTCTGGGCACAGGATAAGTTAATGAGGCAGATTCTCCCTGCTGGGTCCTAGGAAATAAGTGCTCCTGAGCCAAAACAGCAGAGTTGAATGAACATCTCAGGTTTTAAAAAAAATTGCAAGAACTTGAGATACAGGTAATCATTCCAATTTTTTCATGTATACATCCTCATTTGAAGTTGACATACATTAGCTATGGTTGACCCGTAAATGAACTATTCATGAAGCTTAATTAAAATTTTGATAAAACATCAATACTAACAAGAATTATATTTTTCCACTCCACAATGGAATCTCTATCTGTTTTAGAGAGAGTTGTTTTCCAGATACTTAAGTCTTCATTATGTTCTACAACTGGTCTGTGACTGTGGTTATTCGGTCCCTATTCACTTAGGGAAGTATTTAGGAGACTGTCAGTTTTAATTCTCCGCTGCATTTTTCAAAAGGACAGAGGAGGAAGTCATGCAAGCCTTTGAACACATCAGATTATTGCAGGACACTTCCTAGGGGATGCTCAGGAACCAATAGGTGCGGTAGTCTAAATGCTCCTCATGCTTTTCCTGACCTTCTCCTTCCCCTAATTTCCTCCAGAAATGGTGACTTTGTGAAAGCTTTCTAGTCTAGAGTCACAAGGGTTGGATGGACTACATAATTAACAAAGACATCACCTTGGCCTATGCCCTAGATATGATCGCTTTCTAATAAAAATGAACGCCTATTTATCCCAGCTATTGAACAGCTGGGTCTAATCGATGTTAAATCTGATCAAGCCATTTTCCAATGTATAATAAAATACTAAGTCATATTCATAATTTAACTGTATTTAGAACCATCCTCTTCAGATCACCTCTTTTAAAACATTTTAAGAAAAAGGCTACATTAAATTTTAGTTTAGAACTAATAAATAGTGAGGCTGAAGAACTTGGGAAGCTTTGCCAAGGCAGCTAAACTTAATATGATTGTAATTTACTGAAGTAATTGATTTGAGTCTAGGACAAGGAATTTTGTATTCCACAGCTTCACCGCTTTAAAAACAAAAGTTTCATAAGGCATTAGAAAATATAAATCTGAAAAAGCATTCAGTCAAATTTGATTGTTCTGGTATACAAACCAATTCACAGACAGCAGAAGTAGCAACACTGAAGTAGTTTTGACAGTTGAACACAAAGGGAGGCCCCACACACTGAGCACATAGGGTAGGACGTTCCTTTGGAGAGAGGGAGGGAATGAGCCCTGGCATTGCATGTCCCTGTCTATTAACTTAAACCTCTCAGATACCAATGGTTGTTGTCACGCTTGCTCTTCTGGAACAGCCTCCTGATCAACACTCTTCTGCCCCAGTCACAGACACCCCAACCCATAGCCTTCCTTAACTCTGCTAATTACAGGGCAGAAGGGGAGAGCAAGCTTATGGACATTTCCATAAACACAAATGTACAACATCAAATTCTGTCTTCCCAGAAGTCAGAGTTCAAGACTCACCTTTCTCCATCCAACAGCTAAAAAAGTTGCTTTTGCAAGGAGACCCCTTCTCACCTTGCTACCCCAGCTTTCCCATTTCTTTCCTAGGCTACAGACCTGATATCCACCTGTCTTGTCAGACTCCCTGGTGCCACACAACTAGAGTTTTCAGATTTTTGAACTTTATCTTTTAGAAGTCCATTCCTCCAAAACAAAAACTGCCTAAAGGTTGACAATTAGACCACTTAGGATTCTTTTTCAAACTATAAAACTTTAGGTGTAAACAGGACATGCACTTCTTTCTGAGAAGAATGGAGATGAACAGAAAGATATGATGATGTCTGGGAGAAAGAATGTCTCAAATATTCCAGAACTGGTGTTACATAATCCAATGGCTCATGTGTCCTGTAGGTCCCAGAGCTGTTCGGTGTTTCTATAGCTGTGTTCTTATCAGTAATAAGATACTTATTTCAATTAACATTCATGTGGCTACAAAATTTGTCTACTATTTTCCAGACAATATTTACAAGATACAAGACACACATTCATTCACCTCTCTCTATATATTTCAAGTATTTATGAAAAATCAGGCATGTGGTGGCCACCCACCATGGATCCCAGCACAAAGAACCTCCATGTGCCAATTCTGGGTTGGGATTAGTACAGAGTAGGGACTGATAAGGGATATTTTTTTCATGAGCCCAAGAATGCATAAAAATAGACTTGCTTCTTTCCATCTCTTCCATGTGTGTAATGAACAGTGTACATATGTTGGATAGAATGCTCAGTGCTGAGAATCCAACAGTGGGCTGATCTGGATTTGGTACCTGCCAGACATTTTCAAAAGTTGACACAAGACCAATTTTTCACAGTCATTAATTGGAGAGTAAGATATTAAGAACCACACATACATCTACTGTCACAGCTGTCCTTAGTCCTTGAAGGTGGGGTAGAGGGAGATGTGAGGCATTTAGAAGAAGTTTGATCAAAGACTAGAGAAGGGTCTATGAAGCATTGACTGAAAGGGTTTTGCTGTTTAAAATTCTTCCCTGAACTTGCTTACTTTCTGTTGATTCATTTTCATTTACTTTAAAGGATTTTGTTGGATTGAAATTCTAATTTAAAAAGGAGATGGGAAAACCTGAGAGGTCTGCAGAGCATCAGTTCCCCAGTCAGGACGCTCCACGTCCTCATACATGTGGTTTCTATTAAGGCCATTGAGAAGTACTTCTGAACAGCATCAACCACACGTTTCCTCCATGAGCCACAAAATCAAGGGCTATTAATTCTCACCAATATTCACACAATGATTGCCGTTTATTGCACAAGTCTAATGTTCTATCATGGTCTTGAGGTTTCCCTTTTCTTTCTGACCAGTGGGCAAGAACCTTTTGCATCGTAGGGAGCATGGTCATAAAAATGTTTAAGGCTGCCTTTAGTTAAAAAGTCTAATATGCCAAGCAGATAGAAATCATCTTGATTTTGTTACAGTCTTTTTTTCTTTTAAAGGTAAGATGTAGTGCTTATTTTTCCTTTTTTCTTCCTAAGCGTCATGGTTAAGAACAAGCTTTCTTTTCTACAGAAAGACATTCTTTTTCAACCTATTAATACATCACTCAAAAATTTCCTTTTCTTTTTTTTGGATTCACTTCCAAATCCTGTTGAAACCTTTTTTTAAATGTTATTTAAAACACACACACACACTATATTTTACCTTCTCTCTGACCATTCTCAGGTTACGAGCCTCTGAAGTGTGCTTGGCCTGTTGCCAGGTGTATTTATTACTATTAATAAATGAGTCACTGGTGTAAGAATGCAAATTTTATGTAGTCCATGTATAAATGGGCCTGTTAAGAATGACCAGATACACACATTTTATGTGACTGCTAAATAATTATGTCATAGAAGTACAGCTTGTGAATTCAACATTAAAAAAAAGAAATGGATTTCAATAATGTTGGAATGAGTATTTGTCAAAACAAGGTTTTGGTGAGTTAAGGCAATGAAGAAAAAGAACAAAGTCAAATGATCAGGTTATAGAAAGAGTGGTCTGGAAGCTTCAGCTCCCCACAACAGCCTCTGGCAGCCACTATTTTTGCCTCCATACCACTGTATCATGAAGCACATCGGATTCACAAACCTGCTCTTAGGTTTTTTTTCCACATTCCCTTCCGCAAAGACAAGCACTGGGCGAGGAATAGCTGATACTCTGCCTGCACTGAGCAGTCTTCCCATCAGAACTAGGAAAATTAAAAAGGCAGAGGGCAGCGTGGAGGTTGTCAGGGGCCAGAGCAGGGTGGATATACTGGTCTCATGTACAATGCTGTGACTACATTTAATAATAATATACCGTACACTCAAAATTTGCTCTGTGTGTACCAAGTGTTGACACCACACACACAGAAAGGCAACTATGAGAAATGCTGGATGTGTTCATTACCATGTTGTGATTATTTTGCAATGTCTAGTTATACACCTTAAATTCATACAATTTGTATGTGTTAATTATGCTTCAATAAAGTTATAAAAACAAAATGGAACAAAGCAATGATTACGCGCCATGGATAACGAAGCTATATTTTTACCACAACTTCATAAACGGACAGAGCATTGTTGCTGCCGTCTACTTGTTATCTGTAAAACTAATTTTAGAATGAGAAAGTCACTCACAATGTCCTCTTTCAACAAAATGTATCTCCTTGTAAAAATGGTGAAATGATTGGAAAATAGATTATTTGATAAAATAATTCTGGAAGATAGAAATGCCAACATTAAATGCATTAGGAAAATAACCAGGCACAATTTCAGAAGAGAGAGAGTTCTGAAGCACAGTTCATTTTTGCTTTTAATTGTGACAAGACATGAAGTGGTAAAGATACTATATCATATCAAAAACTCAAAGTTCCACTTCAGAATTTGGAAAATTATCTCAAATAATGGGGACATGGCCGTGAAGGGGATAGATATGATCTTGAAGCCCACATTCACCCTGATGTGGACATTCAGTAATCACACAGTGGATGATATTCTTATAATTGTGTTGCTTTATTTGATGTCTATCAAGTGGCATGAAGCTGAGCTTTCTAAAGTGGCGTTTCTATATTAAGCTGTCCCATTCAATCAGAAGCCTGGGTGTTAGTTTTGTATCATTTCTCTAGTATGAGCATAGATGGACAGCTTCAAATAGTGAGAAAAGACTCAGATCAACTAGCCAGAGACAGGGTCAGGAGCAGGCACTAAAGCATTCTGCAGACTAAAGCACTATGAAGCTAAGAAACCACCTGCTGCACACATGAGTTGTGTTCTACAACATCTGAGTGGGACAACAGTCGGTCTTGGCTTTAGACACTGTCTGAACATAGTCTTCATTCCCAATGTCTTCACCAACACAAGTAACTAAATACCTCAGCTTCCTATCTCTTTAACTGGCAGATCCATTGGTACACAAGTAGATCTTGGGACAATTTGGCCATACAATATTTTTAAAATATTAGACATCACTGCCAATGTTTAGAGTTTACATGGACAACTATATATCTAGCTTATTTTAAGAAATAAGAAAGTCTGGCAGTGTTTCCGTATTAGCACCAATCAGAAGGAGCACAATGCCATTTGAACTTTGAAGGAGGTATTTCACCAACGTGACCAAAGCCTCCATTAGGTGCTCTCACAGACTTTATGTGCCCTGCCCTGGGGACAACATATTTGTAAATTTCTTTTATTTAGTTGTAGATGGAAAAACTATTTTTATGTGGTGCTGAGAATCAAACCCAGTGCCTCACATGTGCTAGGCAACTGCTCTACCACTGAGCCACAATCCCAGCCGTATTTGTAAATTTCAAGCTTTAATTGCACCATCAAGTCACATTATCTGCCCTCTTGAGTATTGTGTATTCCCCTGTCCCATGGATGCAACATTAGCACCCTCCTTTCCTTATTTCTGGTTTTCTTCAACAGTTCCAGCCTCATCCTCAATCATTTATCTCATTTATTTATTCATTTATTTAATTAATTAATTTATTTTTTGGTACCGGGGATTGAACTCAGGGGCACTTGACCACTGAGCCACATCCCCAGCCCTATTTTGTGTTTTCTGTAGAGACAGGGTCTCACTGAGTTGCTTAGCACCTCGCCATTGCTGAGGCTGGCTTTGAACTTGCGATTCTCCTGTCTCAGCCTCCTTAAGTGCTGGGATTACAGGCTTGAGCCACCGCGATCAGCTCTCATCTATTTTATTTGCTTTATTTCATTATTTTATATTAAGGGAGAAGAGAAATGATATAAAGCACAGTATTTTTTTTTTTTTTTTTTTGGTACCAGGAATTGAATCCAGGGATGCTGGATCATTGAGTCACATCCCCAGCCCATTTTTTATATTTTATTTAGAGACCGAATCTCACTGAATTGCTTAGGGCCTCACCAAGTTGCTGAGGTTGGATTTGAACTCATGATCCTCCTGCCTCAGCCTCCCTAGCTGTTGGGATTATAGGCATAATCCACCACACCTGGCAAAAATCTCCTTCCTTAAGAACTCTGTAATCTGAAAGAAGAGTTGAGGAAAGTAGCAGGGATTAAATGAAAAATATCCTTAGCGAGCCAAGCATTCTATAAAGTTTGCACTTCTATGTATCATAGGAGGATAAGGGTGAAATCTTTTTTCCCCCAACTGTCTTCTCCCAGCTCTTTCCACTTTGAGCAAGTGACACAAGTTAATTGGGATAGGCAGCAAACAGAATATATATTTAAGAGCTAGATTCATAGATCTTGTTCTACAAACTTTCCTAAGTTCTTATGATGGCTTCCAATATTTAAATTCTAACTGGCAATCTTGAAAAATTTTGTGAGGCATATGTATCAATAGAAAAAAATTAATCCAGAATGGAATGTTTGAGTTAGAAAAGACATTTTGTTTTGTAGGTAGGGAATTTAGGATGGTAAGTGATGTCCTCTAGGCCTTGAGATAGTTATAGCCAGAGCCCAATCTCAGGTTTAAACATCCCCAAAGATTTTTTGCTTTTAAAAATTGGATGACAATACACGATGTTCAATAATCTCATTACTTAACACCGTACCCCTTTTTAACTTCTAAGGGGAAAGTAAAATTTACAGTAATATTTTAATCATTAATAAACTCAACACTCACTGAGGGACCTCCCACAGGCAAGAAATATTCTGGGTGTTGGTGATACAGCAGGAGGGACATAGCCCTAAATCTGTGCCTTTAAAGAGCTCATGTTCCAACAATGAGCTGTCTTTTAACCATCCAGGCTTATAATACTGTGGACTCATACTAGGCAGCCTGTCCAACTCCTAAAACTGTTATGACTGGGTTGGCAAATGACCAGAAAATTATTTTTAACATCAAAAGGTTCCACAAAGTTTGGCTGCAAATTTTAATATTTCAAGGACTGACACAGTTCATTTGGACAGTCATGATGTAACAGGACCTACAGTAATGGATTTCATCCTGCCATCAATCACAATATGTACAACACATTCCAACTGGCTTCATCTTAAGCCAAATCTGGTGCCATTCTGTTGAAAATATTGACCAAAAACAAAACAAAAACAAAAGCAAACAAAAATATAGTCCTTAGTATCAGGTGGCAATTCTACCACTGAAACATCTGAACCGAATCATTTGTTCCCTAAAGAGGTCCACTTCCCATTTCACTTAGAAGTTTTTCTCCCATTGCTTCTACAACAACATTTCAGACCAGATAATAAAAATGCATACACATTACCATAAATGCCCCTGGCCTCACCAGCAGGGCTTACCTTCAAGACATCAGGAGACTGTCACCATTAAGTTCACTTTCTCCAGTTAACATCTCTTTTTTTAGCCAAGTCAAACTCTCTAAGCATTGTTGCCTCTCCTCTGTCCTGATCTGTAAGACCATTTTGTCTTCCACCTGCTGAGTGTGGCAATTAAGTTGCCCACGGGTCAAATCTAATTTTCTGCAAAAAGTATACAAAGGTTCCCTGTCCTCCCCATTTTTGTCTGAAAAGGTCCCTGTGACCACACTTAACATTTCTGGGGAACTTCTAGCACAGATAGGACTTAGGAAAATAAACCCATCCTTGGTACCCAGAATTCCACTTGCAATTAATTTTAATGAAAGAGGCAAAGAAAAGCTTCTTATCCTTTGGGTCTCTGTTTTCATCCACAAATGGTTTCTTGGCATTCCGTAGATTTTAACAGCGCACAATGTCAATAATCTAATTTATTTGGGATTATTTATCTAATGTCCATGTCCTACTAGAATGTGAGCTCTAAGATTGTGTATGTCTCCTCACTACTATGGCTCTATTGCGTGATGTATTTCTTGGCACATGGGGGCTACTCAGGTATATGCTGGATTAAAAAATGAATGAGTGAGTGAATGCATCATTTGAACCAGTGATTCCCTCAGACCTACAACAATGTGTCTTTCATCATCAGAATAGAAAGGTATTATGACTTACCTCACCACTGTCTTACCTAATTCAGAGCCCATTTTCTATTGGGGTTTGGTCTCTGACCATTTCCTGCTATTGCAACAGGACCTAACAGCCTCAGCTCTCACATCTGTGCCTCACCCTCTTTGTTTCATCTGTATCCTCCTCATCGAATGTAGAGTGCATGAAATATGATATGTGATTACATTAGCACAGCTTTATTTTAATGTATTTTTGTCAAGCCTGTACAGACAAGTGGAAAGAGAAGTGAAACAGAAGCTGGGAAAATTCTGCCAGAAATTATGTCAACAAATAACTTCAGAGTTTGCTTTCCCATTAGTTCTCAACCCTTTAGGCAAAGTTGCTGGTCCTTTGTCTATCGGTCAAAACCTGAACCTGAATCAGGGGGAGAAAAGGCAAAGCAAATCCATAACAGAACATTTTTCATCCTATGGTCTCAGAGATTAGATTTCTTTCTATTTTTACTTAAAACAACAGAGGTTCACGCTTCCAGGTCTTTCCAAATCATAGCCAGAGGTTGGCAACAAGGCTCCGGTTGGTAGTTAATAAATCTCAAGTAATGTATCGATCACTCTTCATGAGTTTTTCTATTGTTCTTAAAACATGAGAACTGTCTCATTATGTTAAGAAAAAAGAGGGGACAAGTTTCCACACTTAAATGCCAACCAAGGAAAGAAATCCCTGGGAAGCTAATAATGAAACAAAGGTGGTTTTCTTCAGCAGAACTGTGTGTGCTAAATTGCACTTTTATGTGATTTTTAGGGCAATTTGCCACTTTCTTGGCACCACTTCATCACTTTCCTTTAGCAACAAAGAGACAGAAGGGCCACAATGACCCATATATTACAGCTCTAACAACATGTGGGGGTCGCTTGCCCCCAGTGTATGACTAGTACTTAATAATGGATAGTTTGTCTTCTTACTTAGGATAGGAAAATTTGAGGGTACATTCTCATTCCCCATAGAGGTTCCCATTCTTTCCAGCATACCCAGAACATTCTTCATCTTTAACTGTCATTAAGAGTGGCGTTTCCATCATGTTTGTTAGACATTATGATTCGTAGGCAATATGCAACTGCATTTTTACACATATTTCTTGGCTCCCCAAGAGGTTCCACTCTTCAAGTATCTACCAATATCTACCAATTTCCTCATCACCACAATGGGGAAACCGATACGGAAATATAAAGTGACTTATCTTCACCTATGCAGACCAACAGTCCTGTAAGACTCTGGCTGTTAAGTTAGTTTGTGCTTACAGTGGTGATGACGGTTCATGGCTGGGTGAAACTGGACAGGTTTATACGCAATTTGAACCTTGCCTTTTCTGTTTAAATGGGAAAACGCCTACCTTGCTGGGTTGTTCTACCTCTGGGGACTTAAAAATCCCCTACTCCTGCTTGAAATGTTACTGCTTTTCCCTGTTTGGATTTTCTCAGACAGGTATGATCGTTTCATGTCATGTGTCAAATTTCATGTTCCTGGGAAGCTTTTCCCTGATCTTCCAACTGAGTCAGGACCGCCAGCATGCAGTACCCCTGGGATAGGTCCACTGCATGTCCATCACGATGGTGATTCAATAATGTGTAGGCAATTTATTATTTCATGTCTTTTCTACTTCACCAGTATGTAAGCCCCATGAAGCAGCAGTTGTGTCTTCATGGCTGGGCTCTTTCACTCTGGTGCTGCCTCTTGCCCCAATCTCCCACCCTTTTCCCATAATAAGTGCCCCATAAACACTTGCTAAGTGAACACCACCACAGTACAGAGGCAACAGATATTCCCCAGTCCTCTTTGTTGTTGAGTAGAGACACATTCATGACTCTAACCTTTCCTAGGTCAATCCTTTTACCTCTGTAAAAGTGACTTAGTTCATGGTTTCTGGGTACAAACTACAGCTTCCTGATGTCTGAGGTTCTCTCTCATTTCAGTGTGAACAAAACAGCTGAGGAAAAGTCACTTCTGTGCTTAGCTCTTTTGGCAAAACAAACCTCTCTCCCCCTGGTAGCCCCCACCCTGCATTTGCCCTGAATTTGACTTCACCACAGTCTACATTAAGAAGAACAGCAGCTAAAAACCCTCTTTGAAACTTTATTCACCATGGCCAACAGGGGGAAAAAAAAAAAGCTGGTAAAATTCCTTTAAAATGCGCTTTAATCTAGCTGGAATGCCATAAATTGCTTCCAGATGTGCACGATACAAAAGTCAATCAAAGCTATTTATACTGACACTCTACAGTCCAAACAATCTGAAGCCAAATGCCATGTCTCCGCTTCAACAAAGCTATAAATGTCAGTTTTGTTGAATTTGGAAAGGTGTTGAAGAGTTCATGCAAGTTTGAGTTCTTGACTCTTTTAGAGCCAGCAGTGATTTTGAAATAAAACCATCACACTTGCAAACTTTCGTAAATCCCCATCCTCACTGAGCACACCTCTCTTATGTGACCTTGAAAGTACCACAGGTTAGAAGACAAAACTCATTTTTATAAAACTGAAGAATACAGCTCTTACACTAGTCACCAAAGAGGCCCAAAGAATCTGGCCGGGACCTCAGGCCCCACCCTGAACAAACAGGCATACTTAGGAGTTTGTTGGCTGGCAGTGGTGACTTTTTGACACCCTGGTATCCCACTGCTTTCCGGAACACAACGTCACACAAAGACAACATGTGCATTGGTACTGCACTCAGGAACTGGCGTGGGCAGAGCCCCAGTCAGTCCAGGTGGCTGGTTCGGGGGTTTTCTTTCTGGCTGGTTCTCATGTCTTGTAAAATGGAGTTTTGTCTTCTAACCTGTGCTACCATCAAGGGCATGTAAGATAGATGTGCTGAGAATGGGGACTTAACCACATTGCATGTGTAGTCACCAGAGAGGGACTTGATATTATCTCATACAACTGGTGCAAAAATACCATTTCTTTGTAGGCCTTCAGGATGAATGTCTTCATATACGTCCCCATAGCTGCATTTAAAGTATTTGAAAAACACAAAGGATCAGAACTTACTCAGTTTTGAGACCCAGTGGAAAAAAAAAAAAAAATCCAAAAATACTGCCCAATTTTCAAGCATGGAGTGCCACAGCATTTGGGTTTAACAGTATGTAATTTCCAGTATTTGCAAACAGTAATTTCACACAGTTTAACATGCTGTAAAGGATTACAAAGGGCTACATCACAACATCCACTGTCCTCTGTGGCAGCTCACTGTTGAGGTTCTGAATGTATATCCACATTTGATTGTTACAGTCACTGAGACTCACAGGCTCTGGTATAGGCTAGTGGTTTCTTCACAAACTATAGGTTATAGACCACATTCACTCATTGTCTGTTTTGGGGAATAAAGTTTTATTGGAATACAACCACACTCATCCACATCCACTTATATATTTTTATATATATATAAAATCTCCATATATATTAACATGTTCATACATACCTATATCCATACATATGTTCATACATACCTATACCCATATATATTCATATGTATGCATGTATACATACGTATTTAGCTATTTCATACTACAAGGGAAGAATTTGGGTTACCACAATGGAGACTAGAGAGCTCAAAAAGCTAAAACCAAATCATTTACTATCTGACCCTTAATTAAAAAAAAAGTCTGAAGCAGGCTCAGTGGCATTTGTCTGTGACCCCAGCACTTTGGGAGGCTGAGACAGGAGAATCACGAGTTCAAAGCCAGCCTCAGCAATGGCGAGGCGCTAAGCAACTCGGTGAGACCCTGTCTCTACATACAACACAAAATAGCGCTGGGGATGCAGCTCAGTGGTCGAGTGACCCCAGTTCAATCCCCAGTACCATAAAAAAGAAAGTCCACAGGCTCCTATGTAGACCCATGGCTTAGGTATAGCAAGGACAGTGTAATGTAGGCAGCCCTGATTTACAATGGTTCAACTTATGATAGTTCAACTTTATAATGATGCAAAAGCAATATGCTGTCATTAGAAAGCATATTTGAGATTTTGCTCTTTTCCCAGGCTTATGATATGTTTGTACAACACACTGTCAGTCAGCCAAGTGATCACAAGGGCAAACAACCAGTCTTCAGTGTACTGTGCAGCTAAGCTATGATGTTTAGAGGCTTAGGTAGTGTAAGTGCATTTTTGATTTCCAGTATTTACTGGGACACAACTCTATCCTAAATCAAGGAGCAGATGTATTCATAAGCAAGAGCTTTCAAGTTAGACTGTTTTCCTGCACACAAATTCGTATATATGAGAGTATATATGTGAATATATTTCTAAATGCTGGTCACTGATTGAAAATGTTTCAAATCATTCTCTCAGCCAAAAACAATACATGCAGGCTCATTCTTGTGTTTTTATTGATATTTGGCTAGGTAAGAGAGGAATGAGGAAATGGGAAGAGCTTTTTGTATCTGGCATTGAAGATGGCAGATATATATGTTGGAATCGACCTAAAATAGCTTTGTTGAGCCACAAAGAGCTTATAGACGGTTTGCTCTTTGCACATGTTCTTTTCTGATACTGACCTATGAAGTGTATGTTCCTGTTCCTCTGTCTGGAGAAACTACTGTCCATACACTTCCATGTACCCATGTCCATTCAAGCATTTGTTTTGCATCTATTATGTCAAAGACTGTGCATTTTAATGTGAAGTTGCAGAATGCTCCAAACCACAAAGCTGTGGTCTACTTGTCACCTGAGAGATCTGAGATATATTCAAGCATCCATCCTTGTCCCCTGTAGTGAACAGAAGAGCGGAGTCTCAAACATACCCTCAGAGCAATGCAAGCTCAAACTCGGGGTGACCAGATCCCACAGCTTCACAAAAACCTGAAGATTTTTAAAATCAGGCATCAGGATCCCTCTACTTTACCAACACTTAAAGCATCTACTTCTAAACTTCCTCATGATGAGGTGAGAACTGGGAGAGGAACACCCATGTACTCTCTTGAATATACATTTGTCAGTAACATAAGATAGTAGGCTGAGGCTGATAAATATTTATTGCAGTACTTTGTACTGTGCCAACTTGGCTAGGTTGAACTCACCCTTCCCATAGAGTTTCAGGTTATAGTTGGTCAAAAGAACAATTCACCCAAGATCTGGAAGGTAGAAGTAAAGGAGCAGCCAGTACCCTCCAAAGTCCTTGTGTTTTTATGGCTTGTCCTTGCCCTACCTTTCATGTGGAGTTCTTGTCAACTGTCCACCTTACTGTCCAACAATGTCCTCATGTTTCTCTGAAGATGCTTAGAGGCAAACCCACCCAGCAGTAGCTACAAAGACACAACTTCCTCCAGCCTTCCCACTGATTCCTTTTGCAATCTCATT
Organism: Geosciurus inauris; assembly: GCA_004024805.1. Classification (NCBI taxonomy): domain Eukaryota; kingdom Metazoa; phylum Chordata; class Mammalia; order Rodentia; family Sciuridae; genus Geosciurus; species Geosciurus inauris. The sequence goes on along the minus strand of PVHX01010144.1, from coordinate 38,105 downwards.
TGAGGGGCTGGAGTACTTATTTCTCAGAGATACTGGTTACTTTCTGAGTCACTGGACCCCTCATTTCAGACTTTTTTCTTCTTGGTTCCTCCCACAATTGAGAAAGGTCCAACTCCTATGTTAAATCACTTATCCTGAGACTCATGATGGACCTCCTGAGTGAACTCCGATTGATACAGCTATCTTGTAATAGATGCTGCTTTATCTCAACTCTACTTGCCTATAAGTTTCTGGGGACCAGGACTCCCTTGTTCCTTCTTAAGGCTCCAGATCCACATAAAAGTGTGTACAGCAATACTCATTGAATAAAGGAAGCGAAATCATTAAAACAATCTGTACCACCTTACCATTTGTTTTAACAACAAAAGTGCAAATTTAGTAAGAGCAAAAACCTAGATGAGTACCTGGCAACCAGAAGACTTTATTTCTGGTTCCAGAGATTGAACCAGAGGTCGTTAACCACAGAGCCACATTCCCAGCCCTTTTTATATTTTATTGAGACAAGGTCTCACTGTGTTGCTTAGTGCCTGACTAAATTGCTGAGGCTGGCTTTGAACTAACAATCCTCCTGCCTTAGCCTCCCCAGCAGCAGGGATAACAGGCATGCACCACTGCCCCCCAGCCAGAAGACTTAACTACCTGAGTACAAGGAATGACTTAAGCTGATAGGAGTGACTTTTTAAGTCAACTTTCACTGAATGCCTATGTGTTGCCAAATACTACATTTATTGTGTGAAGTAATATATTGTCCCAAATTTTGGCAACTACTTTTTTAATAAACCATTGTTACCACAACACAATCTTGTACTTCTCTCTTGATAAACTTATATCTTTTTAGAATAAATTCTCTGAAGTTAGTCACTAGAACAAAGGGTTCAGTTGTGATACCTACCCTACCTTCCTGCTTCCTGCTAAACATGCTCCCATGTATGTCTAATTGGTATGTCTACCAATTAATTCTTCCACCAAGAGTGTTTAACAGTGTCTTTCCCACACACCCTGACCAACACTATGCGTTTTCTAATGTTTGTCCTCTGCGCATCTCACAGGAGGCTAATGCCCCACCAGTGTTGTTTAAGGTGAATGTTGCTTTTGAATATGCAACAGCGCCCGAAGGTCTCGTCTCTGCTTCACTTCAGATCCACATAATCAATGAACAAGTCAGTCTCACCCTGGGATGGGATTAACTTTATACACCAACAAGGGATACTTAGCATTTATGTAGCACTTCAACTAATGACTGGAACTGGCTTTGGGGAAAAAAAGTGCCACTACTAATTTTCAAAGCCCACAGGGACATTAGCTTTTACTGTCTTTGTTTTACTGTTCTCATCTTAGGTATGTGGAAGGTGGGGAAAGACAGCTCCATTATGGGTTAATTAAGACAAATAAGACCGTTCACTGATTGCTGATGTCTTTTACGATCCAGTTTTAATGGTGGCTATTGTTGCCGATACCGACTATTAGGACCAGAGGAGAACGATTAGCAAATTTATGAATTATGGTTCTATTAATAGTTTTTTTTGGGAGGGAGAAAATTTCAGCTTAATTGATCATCTATGTCTTGACTGCAGGCTTAGTAGATGGGTGTGGATGTGTAAGGGGAATATTCCTTCCAATGGCTTTTATCAAGACAAAAATCCCCCAGGAATAATGATGATAATAGAGTATTATGAAAAGTCGATTTTATTAATTTTCTTGTGTTTTTCCTATTGTGGATTCTATTTAGCCTAGGTATTTTTTTAATTTAGTTTTTTTAAAAATTTTTTATACTACTCACATTAATCCCTAAAACTGAGTAAAAGCTCAGAAGTAGTATATGAAAACAATTATTTTCAATTGCCTTTTTAGTCGTTCTCTCTTCATAGGGTGGTGAGACAAAATTAATTGATAATTCTTAAGTGTGGATGGTGCAAACAAGCCTGTCCTAGGACAGTTTTCTGCCCTAGGTCACTACAAGTCCTTGCTACTTAGTAAGCAGAGGTGGGGAAAAGAGTCCACAGGTAAGAGGAAACTAGAGGTCAATGGAGGAGACAGACAGGATTCAACCTACTTATTTTTCACTGTACTCTTTGCCATCTCACCCCCACTCTTCCCAATTTTTTATTTCACACAACAGCAAAATATCCACATTCCAAGAGGTGAGGCTTAGGACATATTTAAAAACCCATTCTCTTCTTTTAGCAATTCATAGGAAAAGCTCATGGGCAAAGAAGGCGGCAAGTAACTTGGTTCAGGAACTGCTCCATGTTTCCATTTCCTGAGTTTTTTTATAGAGTGAAAACTGAGCTGTGTTTTAAATGACATTAAACTAGGCCAGTGATTCTCAGGAAGTGCGTGTGTGTGTTTTTTTGGGGGGGTTGGGAGCTTGCATAAAGAGAAGTGAGTCCTCCCCCCTCCAGGGGACATCTGGCAATATCCGGGCACATTTGAGGGTGTCACAACTTGGGGGAAGGGATGCAGTTGACACCTGGTGAGATGATGCAAACATCCTAAAAGGCACAGGATAACCCCTCTCAACAAAGCATCTCATACTCAAAATGTCAATAGTGCTAAGTAACCCTACTGTAGTTCATCAGGAAGAAGGATTACCCTCCTGTTAGAAGATGACAAGGAAGAGACCTCCAGAATCAATACTAGGGATCAGCATACACAGAGACTATCTGCTTCATATCAGTGTTGAAAGGGAAAGACATTCTTTTTGTTTTGTGGTCCTGGGGATGGAACCCAGGGCCTTATTTATTGTAGGCAAGTGCTGTACCACTGAGCTACATCTCCAATCTTTTGTTTCAATTAACCAACATATATTTGAGAATCTAAGATACACTGAGAAACTGGAAAAAATACTCCAAGATTCTCGATCTTCAAGAACTTAGATTTAAGGTTGTACAAGCCCAAAAGACCCAGGGTACATTTGAGGAAGCCTCAGAATATCAAAGAAAAAGATCTTCAACAGGGCCCCATATTCTCAATAACTTTTCCAAAAAGCTGCAGGATTTCCTCAAAGTTACATGACAAACATCCAAAGTTCCCATAGGCATTTCAACTCTGCAAAAAGCTCAACTTTTCTAGGTTTTAATTTATTAATTTTAATGGTTACCAAGAGGCGGCAGGAGATTAAGTAACAAAAATTATAAACTTCTAAATTAACCCTCAGAACTTTTTTCCTCATTCAAAAATTTATTAACCATCCTTGAGAAGACTATGAATACACTCTTTAAACAAAAAAGAATCTACAGGAGAACACAAAATTAAATATTGGTATGTCCCACACACTTGCTTGATTATAAAACCCAGAATTGCATTCCTAACCTAGCTTAATGAGACTTTAAAAAAAAAGGTCGGATAGATTACTTTGGGGTGATGATTTAAAAAAAAATTAAAAGCCATCTTTAGTTAGCATTGCTCATTTCCACATGTTTAAGAGCACAATATAAAGTTGAACAATGTGGTGTTTTTTCCTCTCCTCAGTCTTTCTCCACCTTGCACAGACTCAAGCAGAAGATAATAATTATTTTCTAGTAACATAATAATAGAAAAGGTATTGACCAGCAATGCAATCTACTTGATCACTCTGCATGACTCCATTCTCAGCACTGAAAGCTCAATTTGATGGCATGAGATATCCGTCTCTCAGAGAATAAAGGGATTTCGAACTGCACTATAACTGAAGGATGTGATTTGTCTCACCTGACACCGTATTCCATGTGTCCCCAAATTCAGCAGCCCGGCCTCATACATCATCAAGCAGGTATTTTCACTCCAGCAAGATTTCTTGGACCTAGCATTCTATGGAGGCTAAATGCAACTAAAGGATTTCTGACTTTCTACTCTGTCCCATGTTAATTTCCCTTTCCCATTTGGATGAAATAGTGGCATGATCCTCATTGCCGATTCCTAAGATGAAAAGCACCACTGCTGTGCTCCACGTGACTTATACCCTGGTTTATGGACCCAGATCTCTCAAAGGGTTATCTTTAATACACAAGGTATCCTGGAGTGCTAAATGGTGCTTCAGGGTGTCAGCCAAGTGGGTGAGAAATGAATCACAATCACGTGGAGAAAAGGAAGCTCCCCACTGGCCACACATTTGAAAATGTTAGGAAGACTCATCAGCCAAGACCTAAGAAAAGGCTCCCATGGGCTATTTATCTATAAACGAAACCTGGAAATACCTTCCACTTGGAATTTATTCCCAGGTCACTCGTTTTGAAGCAGTTATGCAAATCACAGTTGAGCCAAGTCATCTCCTTTATTTTTGGCATTTGTCTTATTTTTGTGAGCAGTTCTGCTTTCTAAGAAGACAATTTGCAATCCTTGGACTTTTAGGTTCCTCAACACTGACCTATGGTTGTAAGAGTTGGAAGGATATCAGTAGCAAAAGTCCTGGGAGAAGGGTGACATTTTAATTTCAGCTGCAGATTAGGATCAGGTGTTGTGCAAGACAGTTTACTTCCCTGGAAAATGCCCTCTTTGTAATTAAAGACACTGATGATTCACAGCCTGTATTTCATGCACAAAGTCCTACAATGAGATAGAAGTTAGGCTATTCCATGTCAAAGTCAGGTTTTTCCAAGAGTCTGTTCAAGGATATCCCTTTCTGGTGCTTTACTGTATCATGAGAATTGACCCTGTCCTAAGGTTGTAGTGAGACCACATCTGGGTCCTCCAGAGCCACCTCTGTGCTGTGGGCTAGAGCTAGAAGAAGAGCCAGGCAGAATGGAATGGAGACAACAAGGTTCTGGAAAGTTTGGTAAATTCACAAGAGCCCTGATGTCACAAGCAGAAGCCAGGTCTTCAGTGAAGCTTTCCCAGAAAGCTGCAGGATCTTCACAGCTTTTCTAGAAAACTGCAAGAGGTACTCAAAGTTCTATGACAAAACACTGAATTTCTCTTAGGCACTAGTGGAGGTGGGACACCTGTATCTTTTACTCCCATCAAAATGGGCCCTTACACCCCCACCCCCACCCCAGCAACCAGTTCTCCTAACACACTGAAAACACAGAACAGGGCTTTCTCATTGCTCCTTCTGTTCCTCTTAAAACCCACTCAGATGTCTTCCATGCTTGTATAATTATACCAAAATGGATTCTACTGTCATGTCTAAGTGAAAAGAACCAATAAAATAAAAAAAATATAATCCAATCTGTCCTCTAAATTCATGTGTTTTTACCTAAGGTTTTCCTTTACCCAACTCCAAATGAAGCTACCCAAGACTATTGTGTCAAACAATTTTGGCAACATTTCTGCCCTGTTGAATCTCAGCTTCTGAATTCCTTTTGGAATAGGTCTGGGTGAGAGCCAGGAATGTGCCCTTCTAGAAGTTCCAAAGTGATCCTGATATACTGCTGGTCCAGGGGCTCTGGCCTGGAACCACTGGCCTAAAAAGATGAAAATGTAGGAGAAAACTGGAATCACTTTAGTTTTCTCTAGTAGATTCTGCCACCAGTTAGCTTGCATCAGAAACATTTGGAGAGCTTGCTACACCACAAATTGCTGGGGCCCATTAACAAGGATTCTCATTCAGTAGGTCTGAGGCAGGGTCTGAGAATTCAGACACAGTTTCAGGTGATGCTCTTGGAAAACATCTTGCAAAGTATTAAAGGAAGGATCCTATCACAAAATGAAGCAGGGAGGGTGACCAACATGTTACAGGCTGATTATTTTGGTTTCTAGAAAACTATGTTGCCTAGAACCATTTTAGACAATTAAAAATGGTTGTAACGACATACTAGCAGAAGACAAAAAAAAAAAAAAAAAAAATGAGCCAATGAAGACCTGTTGTTTCAAAGAGGGTCTTAAGCACATACTCTCTCCATTTTTCTTTTCAAATGACCTGCTCAAAAGTACAGCAACAAGGCACCCTGCCACGATGTAGTCAAATCATAAAGCATACACAGAGGCTTAACCACTGAACTGGAAGCAGAATCCCTCTGGGGTGGCACATGGAAATGGGTTGCTTATAATTATCTTTGGGAGTCATCAGGGGAAACAGCATTTTGACGGAAATCTCCTTTATGATCTACTATTAGGTGCCACAGAATCAGAATTGTATTTTTCCTTTCCTGAACTGTATTTTCTAAATCAGCTTATAAAAGATGGAGAAATGTGTTTGGCAATTATGTACCAAGTGGCAGAATTTCAGGATTTCTGAAGTCTGAGATGTCATACAGGGGAATGTATTTTATAGAGAAAGAGTCTCAGAGAGACTGGGCCTTGCCCCAAATCATCCAGCTGGCTGGGAACAAATAGATTAGGAATTCAGGTCACCTGAACCCAGGATTCACTCTTCCCATCATGTTCCATGAATTCACAGCCTTGTCAAAACTAGTTCCCCTTTCAAACTCTCCATTTCTTATTCTTTCACTTTTGATTCCTCAAGCTTATTTTTTTCCCTATCATGTCAGTTACCATGTCCAATAGATCCCTTTTTTACAATTTCTGAGTAAGCTATGCAACTTTTCTATCTTAAGAACAGACTTCTTTGGGGCTCTATGAGTCAGTGATATCCCGGATTTAGCTTGTACTGGCTCTTGAGAGCCCTCTATTAAATTTTCAGGAATTTTGCTAGCTGGTTGTTAAAACACAGACATCATTAAATATTAAGGACCATAAACTTAAGAAGTCTATAAAGTCATGATAAATGATATTAAGAAATATATAAACTAAGAGCTCATTCTCTTCTTCATAATTACTATTACATGTCCTTGAGATTATTTATGTCTACTGCATCTGAAAGGTGCAATTACTACATAATGGTGTGCTATTGCACTTATCTTCCTAAGTGCCTTATTATGGTTTAGATATGAGGTGTCCTCCAAATCTCCCATGTTAATGCAGGAATGGTTGAAGGTGAAATGATGAGATTATGAGAGCTGTAACCTAATCATACCATCCTAATTTGAAAGAACTAAGTGGATGATAACTACAGGCAGGTGGGGTGTACCTAGAAAAAGGAGGTCACTGGGGCCTTATTAAACTTTGGGGTTTGTTTCCCAGGTGTTCCTTCCCTTTCTCTCTGCTTCCCTCCATATCTTTCCACCATGATGCTCCACTTTATCTCAGGCCTAGAGCAATGAAGGTAGCCAGCCATGGACTGAACCTCTGAAACCATGAGCTAAAATAAATATTTCCCCCTCTAAGTTGTTCTTGTCAGGTATTTTGGTCATAGTGACAAACACCTAACCAACACATCCTTGTTCAGTAATTTCATGTAACCTGAAATCAGCCATGGTGGTAGTAATTTCATCACAAATTAGGCAAATGCTACAAAAGGAATTTCTCTCTTCAGAGAGATGTTTGTGAAAATTTACCAGCACCTGACTTGTTATAAGTCGAACTGTCTCCTCAAAGTTCCTGTGTTAAAATCTTAATTCCTAGTATTTGATAATGTGATTGACTTTGGACACATGACTTTTAAAGGGGTAATTAAATTTAAATGAGGGTCTATGAATGCTACCCTAATCCAATCTGACATCTTTATATAAGAAACAGACACATCAGGGTGCATGCACCCAGAAAAAAAGACCACGTGGGGACACAGTGGTGGGAGGGATCTGCAAGCTAAGGAGAGAGGTCTCAGCAGACATCTAATCTGTCAACACCTTGAGCTTGGCCTTGTAATCCTTCAAAATGAAGAGAATCCGTTTGTTGTTGAAGTCAGCATTTGGTTATGGCTGCCCTACCAAATTCATTCACCACTGTATCTGGATCTTCTCACACATGTATCTCTAACTGGAAAGCCCTTGATTTCTAGGATTTCTAACCCCATTTCCTCATAAACCATAATTTTATGCAGAAGTGAGTATATCTAAGAAGTTCCATAGCTTTTACCAAATTTTTCAAGGTAGGAGATGTGGGGGTAGTTACATATAAGAATTTAAAACCCAGTGTTCCTTTTTATGGGGGCGGTTATGGGGCCTGAACTCAGGGGCACTTGACTACCGAACCACACCCCAGCCCTATTTTGGATTTTATTTAGAGGCAGGGCCTCATTGAGTTGCTTAGCACTTCGCTTTTGCTGAGGCAGGATTTGAACTAGAGATCTTCCTGTCTCAGCCTCCTGATCCACTGGGCTTACAGGCATGTGCCACCATGCCCAGCACTATGTGTTATTATATTTCACCTAACTTGCCCATTGATTCTGACAATGCAGACTATCTGTATCTGCAATTTTAGAATTTGTGACTATTAAGTTGAACTTACTAGTCACTGATATTTATCCCTTTACTGAGCTATACAACTGGGAATTTCATATGATTCAATTTAATAGGATTTGGCATGTAGATTGGACTTTCCCCTCAGATTATAGTAATTGGTTTCGCAAAGTGAGGCTGATGGAATTCATATCACAAATATTGTCTGCTCTTCAAAATGTTTAAATTAATTATCTACATTAAAAATGATTAAGCGCCTTAAGAACCTTGATACTCTGAATTAAACCCAGCAGCTTGAGCAACACTGGGCACATGTCCCTCCAGATGACCAATTTCTCTAGAGAAAACACCCTCTCCACCCTGTCCCCATCCATGTACATAAGTAATTTTGCTTATCTGTAATACATGCCTGGCCTTAGACCTATCTGTGTGGGTAACCTTTGGAATGTGTAGTTGTTACTCTAACTCTCTACCTCTGGCTAGGTCTCCATCTCATCAACTAATTGTATATGTGCAAAGAAAAAGTTATGAATCATCTAGGGTGAAGATTGAAAACCCAGAGAAGTCAGTTCCCTGAGGCTTAGCATAACTTTATAGGGTTCAGCTTGATGTGATACAGACATTTAATATCTGCAAACAAGTCAAAAGGAGAAAAACTTCGAGATCCAAAATCAATTGATATCAAAGTTACTAATGAAATAATTTGCTGATACCTCCCACCAGCATTTGCTATCATCTGAATTAAATTATATTACACTTACCTTTGTCTTGGAGTGCTAGGTAGCTAAAAATGTCATAATTACTATATTTCAGAAGGACAACATCAAAGGAGAAATATCAAGTCTTTCTTCATATGAATGCTTAGATCTTTTCTTGGCAGATACTTTCTCTAACCAATTTTATTTTTATTTCAAGATTTCATTTAATTTCTTATCTTGCTGTAGCTGAAATTACTGTCTAATGGTTTTCTAGTCTGTTAGTTAGGTTACATCTCCTACTATTTAGGGACTATTTTAGGTCACTTTATTGATAAGAAACTTATCCTAGGCCTCTTATCTGTGAAGAAGATAAATAGAAATTGATCTCAAAGGCACCATTTGTTGCCTAATTAATGTTCACGATAGTCTGTATAATTACTCTCAAATGTTATTACTTTTAATCATGTCAGTTTATATGGATTAAAAAGCACAACACGAGTGTATCCCCGTAGTTTTAATGTTAGGGCAATTCGCACTCAAAAATATTTCCAAAGTAGTCTCAGCTTTATTGACTGGTAGTCAATAAATAATACCAACCAAAGCATGTATTTTGGTTCTATATACTAAATCAATTACCAAAAATGTAATTCAGAAAAACAAAATTATGCAGCATTCCTTAGGCCCTTAAAGAAAAATGCTTGTAGATTGTATGCATTTCAGTGTTTTACTTATTTTAATTTTCCAACCTGAGAGTCAGGGATCAGCTCTGAGGAAGAACTCACTAAAGAACATGTTGTTATGGTGGACTAATGATAGAAGACCCAGACATTAGGGCTTGATTGTCTAAGGATTATCCAAGACTTTCATTTTGCAGAGGTGGCAAGGACATCTGGAGAGAATCTGAATAGCCCAGTAACACAGATGGTAATAACACCACACACCCCCTCCCTCCATCACCACCACACATGTCCTCCACTTGCTACATGTAACACTCATGTAGAGAGATGTCTGCATGTGTTACTTTTTGCTCTAATTTCTCTAGTTCATTACATTGTCATTTTAATGGCTATATACATAACTATTATAATTGATTGAGGTTTCACTAGTGAACTTCACGTGAAAAACTGCCACTCTGTCCTAACATAGTAGTCTCATACACAAGCTTCCCTATAGCACAGTTACATTCCATGTTCATGGCTAATAGCAGCAGCAGAGACTCATCCCGAGTCCCTAATAATGACCTACCCACCTGCACTGTTTTTGATTGGTATGTGCCAAGGGCAGTCTCCCTTTGTGATGAAGTCATGTCACCTACTAACGTAGGAATACACCTGAGCTGCCTCAGTGTGTCCCATGGGTGCTCATAAACACATGCTGAGCTTTTAGTCCCCCATCTTCATTCAATCAATAAGACAAAGCCAGCTTTTATCTCAGCCTCAGCAAAGAGACAAGACAAGGAAGCCATCATTTTAACAGTGTTAATTAATCTCCCACTCAAGTGCTTGGAAATTGTGAAATAGATTTCTTGATTAAATAGACCAATGCTGGGATTATGGCCATACTTTGCTCACATTACTGTGGAGTAAAGTCCAGTCCCCAAGGCTTTGAAGTATCGATTGATTATATGTTCTACAAAGTTATTAGGTTGTGGTGATAATCTAGTTCTTAAATTTGGCCTACTATGGACTTCTAGGCCCAGGTGGGCCAACCAACCATGAAGAGGCCTCTTTACTCAAGAATTGGAGCTGTCCCCCTGGGCTCTAGAGTAGCAGCCCATGCACGCACATCTCCCTCCCTTGACCCATTCACTAGTTCAATTTGCTATTCATGCAGCAGCTCAAGTGACCTGAGCAATGCTGTTCCCCTCTTCCTCCCTGCTTAGAGTCCAGTGATGACTTCCTGCTGTCCAGAGCATGAAGATAAAGCTCTGTAGTTCTCCAAGATTCTGCCCCCTCATGCCACTCCTGATATAACCATCCCCGTCTCCTCTAATTGTCCATTCCTGCTGCTCCAGCGCCATGTCCATAATGCTGCCTCCCACCACTAGATCATTGCATGATGCTGTCCCCTCTTCCTGCAGTGCTTTTTGTTTTCTTCTTCCCCAAATTAACCACATCTCATTACTGCAAGTCTCAGATCAAGTGTCAGTTCTTCAGAGGCGGCTTCTCTACTTTCCCTCTTCCGCAGTGCAACCAAAGCTACATTAGGATACCACTCTATAGAATTTTTGGCATGAAAAAAGAAAATACCCAAGGGCTAGTAAGCCTGAGGAGGAAGTGAAACTCTTCCATTGCTGGTGGAAAGAAATAATACTGTCAGCTACTTTGGAAAACATTTTGATGATATCTACTAACGATGAACATCTACATACTGATCTTCAAGTCCATTCCTGCCAAATTCATATACCCATTAAAAATGTGGACATTTTCACTGGAAGACGTTGACTAGAATGTTCAGAGTATTTGTAATAGATAAAAATTGGACACCACTGCCCACTAACAGATGAGATATACTGAAATGTACATATAGAATACCGTATGTATTCACACATTAAAATGTACTTATAATAATAGGGATAAATCTCACAAAGGTAGTGTTGGGTAAAGAAAGTGGATACAAAAAATATAAGCTGTATGAATCCTATTATATGACGTTCTCAAGTGAAAAAAAATAATCCATAGCATCACAAGTCTGGACACTGGTTCCGTTAGAATGAGTAATGAAGAAGGTGGCCAAGTGAGGATTCTAAGATGCTGCTTATGTTTATAAAAATATATTCACCTATACATTTATGATTTGTTTGCTTTTCCACACATATACTACACTTTGATTAAAAATTTCAAAAATCTCATGTACATTTTTAAGAATATACATCCCCACTTCAGTAATACAAAGCATCAATCTGGTAAGACAAAAATCTTTGTGTGATAACCCACTTGGTAAGATCAGTGGCTGAGGAAGAGAGCGACTTGCATCCCCCTGACTTCCCACTGTTTTTGGTTTTGGCATTCAGTACAATGTTTGCAACATTTCAGGTCCTCAGCATTTTGTGGTTATTTTTATTGAACAAAGCAAAAAATGAATTTGAATGCATATTAAACTGGTTTAAGCATTTTCTCAGTATACAATATCCTCATGAACAAAAGATGAACAATTTGATACAGTTTGATTTTATTTCTTTCATCCTGGTTGCAGTAACCAGAGTGCATAGCCTGTTCCTAAAATCATTGGATTGTAACCCTGGCAGACTCTAACTTGTTTCTCTTTTCTCATCATTTCTTGGTCCCAGCTCCCATTAACATCTGGTTGTTCTAGTCAGTTTACACCTTTTGAAGTGGTTTTAAGCTCATACCCTAAGATATCTGCTTGGGAATGTGTTTGTCTACTTTTCATCACTGCGACCAACACACCTCATGCAAATGACAAAGGAGGAAAGATTTATTATGGTTCATGCTTTCAGAGGCTTCAGTCCATGGTCAACCAGCTCCATTGCTCTGGGCCTGAAATGAGGCAGAGCATCATGGCAGAATGGCATGGTGGAAGGAAGCTATTTAGTCCATGGCAACAGGGAAAAAGAAAGGAGCCACGGACAAGATAGAGGCCCAAGGGCACACCCCTAGTGACCTACTTCATCCAACCATGCCCCACCTGCCTACAGTTACCACCCAGGAGCCCAAATTATTAATATTAAATGATCAATCCACTGATGAGGTCAGATCCCTCATGGCCCAATCCTTTCCTGAAAGCCCCACCTCTATACACTGCTGCCTCAGGGATGAAGGCTTTAAGTACAAGAGCCTTTGGGAGATAGTCTAGATCCAAATTATAACTAGGTACTTCTGATCTAATTGGAGAAACAGGCAAGGAGCTGACCCATGAGCACAAGATTATAAATAGGTTTTCTATTTTCCCACCATAAATTCTTGACTGCTTGAATAGAGAAGCTTTAATATATACAGACTGGATGAGAAATACATATTTAGGGTATTTAAGATGTAAAATTACATTCGACTAGTAATATACTACCAGAAATGCTATCCATTCCCCATTTCAAACAATAGTATCCAAATTCTTCACGTACATCTTTATTTCAGAATCTTCATCAAGGGAACTGAACTTTTGTCATCTTGGAATTTTCCAGAATATACCATTTTGTTTCCATCTTCCATGAAGTACTTTTTGAACCCATGTACTACGTGGTAATGGAAAATTTGAGCAGCCTCAAGCGTTCAATTGCAGAATAAGAGTTTATGTGACTTGCTTATTCATCGTCTAGGTCTTTATGTGACCTATACAACCTAAGCATTTGCTTTATTGCCCCTGATAATTATTTTTAAAAGCCTGTATCCAAGGAAATCCAACACCACATTAAACTTTTTCATTTTTAGACAGCCGTTCTTTCCATGCAGATTCTTATTAAACCCCTATGTCTCGATCTGCACAAAACTCAAAGTGGATCAAGTACCTAGACGTTACACCAGAGACCCCATGCCTACCAGAAGAAAAAGTAGGCCCAAATCTATTGGCTTAGGAACTGACTGCCCTAATAAGACTCCTAAAATGCAAGAAGTAAAACCCAGAAACATATGAGATGGAATCAAACTAAAAAGTTTCTTCATAGCAAAGGAAACAATTAAGAATATGAAGAGAGAGCCTACAGAAAGAAAATCTTTGTCACCTGCACCTCAAAAGAGCATTAACCTCCAGGATATATACAGAACTTAAAAAAATTAACACCAAAAAACCCAAACAACCCAATCAATAAATGGGCAAAGGCACTGAACAGGCACTTCACAGAAGAAATATGACAAAACAAGTATATGTTCAACATCTCTAGTAGTTGAAGAAATGGAAATTAAAACTACACTGAGGGCACGTGTGTTGGCATAAGCCTGTAAGCCCAGCAGCTCGGGAGGCTGAGACAGGAGAATCTCGAGTTCAAAGCCAGCCTCAGCATTGGGGAGGTGCTAAGCAACTCAGTGAGACCCTGTCTCTAAATAAAACACAAAATAGGGATGGGGATGTGGCTCAGTGGTTGAGTGCCTCCAAGTTCAATCCCTGGTACCTCCCACCCCTCCCAAAAAAGAAGGAAAAAAATCTACACTGAGATTTTATCTCACTCCAGTTAGAATGGCAATTATCAAGAATACAAGTAGCAATAATCATTGCCAAGGATGTAAAGGAAAAGGTACACTCATAGTTGCTGTTGGGACTTCAAATTGGTGCAAACATTTGGGGAAGCACTATGGAGATTCCTCAGAAAACTTGGAATGGAACCACCATTTGACCCAACTATCCCACTCGTCAGCATATACCCAAAGGACTTAACATCAGCATACCACAGTGACACAGCCACAATTTTTATAGCAGCTCAATTCACAATAGCTAAACTATGGAACCAACCTAGATGCCCTTCCACAGATGAATGGATCAATGTCTATGTATACAATGGAATATTACTCAGACATAAAGAGAATTGAAATCATGGTATTTGCAGGTAAATGGATGGAACTAGAAACTTATTTCATGTTAAGTGAAATAAGCCAATCTCCAAAATCCAAAGGTTGAATGTTCTCTCTGATGTGCAAATGCTAACTCACAGTAAGAGGGAAGGGGGAAAATTATAAGTACTTTGGATTAGACAAGCGGGAGGATTAGACAAAGGAAAGGAGGTGGATTAGGAGTAGAAAATTCAGTAGAATCAATCATACATTACTTTCCTATGTTTATATGAATGTATGATCAATGCAATTCCACATTATGTACAACCAGAAGAATGGGAAGTTGTACTCCATATATTTATAATATATCAGAATACATTCTACTGTCATGTATAAAAAACAAAAAAAAATGCACTAATGGAGGAGATATTAGACTAATTTGTTCTCTTCAAACAGGATTCTTGATTATTCAAAGTAAAGCAACTATGAAACTGTCCCACACATTCGTTGCTTCATTAGCAACTAATGAGTATAGATCATTCTTGAGTATAAATTCATACCATTTATTCTCAGGGCTTGTTTGGGGTGAAACATAAGGCAGGCTCCATTCTCCCTGGCAGCTGGAAGAGGTCAGCAGCGAGACAGATATCAGAACTATGTGATCTGCTTCCCCAGGCTTAAAAGTGTGACTGTTGGGAATCTCAACATTCTGGAAGTGCTAATTCTAAATTCTGCTGCTGCCTATAAAGCAGAGGCCCCATGAAAAGATCCCAGAAAATTCAGAGCCCACTGATGTTCAGCCATTCAGCATGGGTCAGACTGAACGGGTAACACTGCTTTCCAAAATATCCATTCTTCCTTGAATCCTTTGTTGGGTATCCAGGGAACCTAAGCAGCCAGGGAACAATTGTCTTATGCCTCAACTTCCTCCACCCTCCTTCTGCAGCAAAAGGGAATGAAAATGAACGCCCTACCTGTCTGTCTTTTGAGAGAGCTACAAGGTTTGGTTATTGTCTATGCTTCTCTCTCAGAGGCACAGATATTCACATTCACAGCACATCACGTATTAATGCAAATTATGCTTTCTGAAACTTGAGCTACAAGGAATTATTTTTAGAAGGTTATAAACTCATGAAGAAAAATCAAGGGAATCAGGCATTACTGGAAGCTTATGTTCAGACTGGATTTCCTATGTCAGTACCTACCTGGCCATCTTACAACTGCCTCGCTTATTTTTGCCTATGCTGCCCTTCATGTGTCACCCTTTATTTAAGGTTTAACAACCCTGTTGATGTTTACCAACTTATTTTTTTTTCTTTGTCCCAGGGATTGAACTCAGAGGTACTTGACCACTGAGCCACATCCCTCAGCCCTATTTTGTGTTATATGTAGAGACAGGGTCTCACTGAGTTGCTTAGCATTTCACCATTGCTGAGGTTGGTTTTGAACTTGCGATTCTCCTGTCTCAGCCTCCCAAAGTGCTGGGATTACAGGCATGCGCCACTGTGCCCAGCTACCATCATATTTTTATTTCTTTACATTTGTTACACTCAAATATAGTTCTAAATTTGATTTAAATTTTTAGAGCATTAAAAAATATTCTTCAGCTGGGCGCAGTGGCGCACACCTATAATCCCAGCACTTTGGGAGGCCAACACTGGAGAATCGCTAGTTCAAAGCCAACCTTAGCAAGGGCAAGGCACTAGACAACTCAGTGAGACCCTGTCTCTACATAAAACACAAAATAGGGCTGGGGATGTGGCTCAGTGGTCGAGTGTCCCTGAGTTCAATCCCCAGTGCTTAAAAAAAAAATCATTCGACAATACTAGGCATAAAATTCTCTCTTCCTGGTATAGCTCAACGGATGTTACAGTGAGATGTTCAAATGAAGTCTGACATGGGAACACCACGGCTCTAATGAAAAGGTGATTTCCCAAGAATCACCTCTCAGTTGAAGCCATTTAACTTTAAAACGAGCTCAATATTTGAACATGTTCTGTTTTTCCTTCTGCTCATGGTTTAAATAGGCAGTCTTTTGAAGCCAATCATAAATGGGAGTATGGTTCATTTGGAGTCTTTAGGTTTTTAAATGTGTTTGTGGCATAAACTCATGAACTACATGTATAGAGAGAAATGACAAAGAATTTCAAAACGTGCTTCCAATACTAGGGCTCACAAAAGACTTTTATAACATCAGTCACCCAGAAACACACTGTTTTAAGACAATATGATGAGGGCAGAACCCCAGAACTGGTAGGAATCATGTCATTTTACATATTCACAAACTTCAGCTGGGCAAGCTGGTTGCCCAGGTGACTCAGACTTACTGTTGAGTTTTTCACATTTTTTGACATCATATACAATGGCTTTTCTCACTACACGGACCATCATCACCTTAACATTTTAAATGAGTATGATTTGCTCAAGTTTCCTATTTCAAGATACAGCATTTAAAGACAGTTTTTCTTTTTTTTCATTTTTTAAGTTCTTTTTCGATATACATGCCAGTGGAGTGTATCAGGACATATTATACATACATGGAGTATAACTTCTAATTAGTATCCCATTGTGATCATAGATGTTGTGGAGTTTCACTGGTCATGCATTCATATATGAACATAGGTATAAAGGAGATATCTAAGATTTTGAGGCTTATCTTCAAGATAATACAATTTTAGACCACTTTAAAAAAGAATCCTAAGTTGACTTGTCTTCCTCCCCATGCCACATTTGATCCCAACCTATCACAACCAAGCCAACACCTGGGATTCCAGTTTGTGAGACCCCAGAAAGGGGAAAATTCTTACACTATTTTTTGTTTGAAACAATGCACTTAACCACCTATGATAGCCTATACTTCTGGAGATCTGATTTGAACATATTTGCTCTGCTTTGCATAATGCCTTTGTTCTATTACAACACGCCTGCCTGTGTGGTTATTATGCCATCCATCAAAACTTCCAATCTACTCCAATGTCAACTGTTAGAGCTTGTTTGGGCTTCTATAACAAAATGCCATAAATTAGGCAGCTTATACGCAAATTTAGTTCTCATAGTTCTCGAGGCTGGAAAGTCCAGAAGATGTGGGAAGATTCTGTATCTGGTAAGAGCCTGATTTCTCAGATGGCACCTCCTTGCCCACTCACACGGCAGAATGGACAAGCAGGTGTCCTGGGGACTCTTCTGTAAGGTACTAGTTCCTCATCACCATTGCCTCCCCCAAACCCCACCTGTTAATACCATTACTTTGGGACCTAGGTTTCAACCTTTGAATTTTGAGCATACATACATTCAGGATATAATATTAAAGGGTGAGATTATTTCTGAACTATTATTTCAAAATGAAGTGATTAGCCCTGACTTAGAAACATGAAGTTCAGTAATACTTATTAAAAAGTGCCTTTTATTCCACCTTACAATTACAGTTGTCGCAGTATTAACAAGCTGTCTTCCTGTTTCCACCTTATCTCCTGTCATATAGATAGTCGTCTTAAACACAAAGGTATCTGATCAATCAAACAGCTCAAGTCAAGATAGTTATGAGGTGTACTGCTTTCTTAGAAATATTATATAAAAAATGCTCCTGATAAGCCAATGCTCTAGGGGAACCATGACCTTTAGAATACTTTCAAATTTTATATTTGAATTAATATTGATGGCACATTCATCAAAATGGCAGAATTTTCTCTCCATTTTTTTTCTTTTTTTTGTTAAACACACTGATGACTTAAACTTTGGAAAGACATATGCTAGGTTACGTGGGGTCTGTGTAGAAATAAGAACATTTTATTTGTAGCCAGAATAGAAAGTCATATTTGAGTTCAACTCTTATTTTAGAGAGTTAGGGGTTTAGGCTTTGAAGGGAAAATATCCAACCTATAAATGGCAAAGCCAGCCCCAAAGTTGGTGTAGTGAAATGTATTTTCCAGCAACCGTGGCAACAGTATGTCCCATCCTTGTGCTCTTTTGCAATGTGACTCTGCTACCCCACTGCAAGAGATGAAGTCTAATTGACCATGGCCTGGCTTTCGTGACCCACTTGAAACAATTAAATGATGCTGTGTGCCTTTGAAGACGAGGTCAGAAGAGCCCTTGTAACTCCTGCCTCAGTCTTTTAGAATGAATGCTCATTCTCAGAACCTGAAGATGTCAGAGGGTCTAATGAGCCAGCTTAAATAAGATGCTAGTATCCAATGAGTATAATCTGTATTTATTACTTGTATCATCCAGAAGAGTGGGGATGGCACAGAATAGAAATCCTCACATTAGACCCCTGCCCTTGATTCCTAGGTACTATATTTCTACAGTTTTCCCTGGATAAAGGAAAAAACACACTTTACTGACCATGATGAAGTGTCTGCCACCCTACTAAATGATGCTGGAGGGGGGTTCACAATAGAAATTAAGTTAAATTCCTCCAAAATAAATTTTTATTTCTGGCACACCTACATTTGTAGTCAGATGACAGTGTGCACTCCACTTTTCTTCTGGACCTCTGTTTTGTATGATATATGATGTTTCTAATTGATTTCAATTAGAGACGATTTCATGGCATGTGACTGGAAGTCACAAGTGTGATATACGCCGATATTCCAAACTAGTGGTTCTTAACCTTAGGTGATTCCGTTCTCCACTCCCACCCCACCAAAAATGGGTCAAGACACTTTTGATTGTACCAGTTTTGGAAGGGGAGGGGGACTACTGGCACGGAGTGGGTAGAGACCAGGGATGCTGCTGACATCCTTTAATCCATGGGAAGCCCTTTGATAGACGATTATATGGCACGACATTTCAAAAGTGCCAAAAAACACCAATTTAACCCTTATCACAAAAGTCTTTCTTTGAACATAGGTTAGTACAGGTTGAGTATTTATATGAAATGATTAGAACCAGAAATATTTCAGATTTTAGAATCTTTGCATATTCATAATGAGATCTTGGTATGGGATCTATGTCTAAACATGAAATTCATTTTTTTCATATATATTTCACTTAGGCTGAATGCAACTATATGAAATATTTTTAAAATTTTGTGCAGAAAACAAAATGTTCTGGTATGGATTTTTCCACTTGAGCATCATATCAGAGAATTTTGGAGTTTTGGATTAGAGCTGTTCAACCTGTGTGAGATTTATGTGCACACCAATGAAAATATCTGAAATTTCATTCCATCTTCAAATTTGTAAGTACAATGTGCTGTGCATACTATCCAATAGAAGTAGTACTTGCAAAAGTTGTTACAACCTACTAGTAGGTAATGCTTGTCTCACCGAGATCAAAGTTACCCTTACCTAACTGAAAATACTTCTATTATTTCACCTATAGCTTGTACCCATTTCTCACTGAAGACTTTATAAGGAGATCAAGGAAAAAAATGTTGGGAAAACATTCTAAGTTTTTACAGAATGCTTTGTCTATAAACAGAGTAAAAGCAAAATCAAAAGAAATGATCCACTGGGGTCAGTTGATGTTAACAGCAAATGTTAACATGGGATGGCTTGATTTTCCTGCAAGTCAAAGCACTTTAGGTTGGTCAATATTTACAGTATTTATAATCAGGTCTAGCTGCATATGCTGGTCACTGATTTCTCAAAATTCCTGGCAGTTCATGCTTGTGTGCATGAAGTCTAAAAGCACTAAATCTATTTCCTCTATGACCAGAAACTTGTTCACTATTGAACAAGTTATAAAAATATTCTCTATCCATGAGAGTCCATTTCTGGTAAGCACAAAGTATTTCTCATACCTCTCCATGAAACACCCTGTAATAAGACATTTAGGATGAACAAAACTCAATGTGAGATTCTTTGGATTTAATAGATCCCAACACGTAAGCATTTTTAATTTCCTCATGTGTTTTTGAGTTTCTGGAAGTTACTACGGTTTGCATTCATGGGTACATCTGAGGGGAGGTCACATTACTATGCGAGGTTCTTCCTGGCTACAGAAGTCCAGTTCTTTGGCATGCTGTATATATGGGCCATCTTCCTTTTCATACACACACTCTGAAAGTCATTTTTAAAGACAACAGAACCCAAACCATAAAAAGGTCTGGATTATAAACACTTCAAATCACTTTGAGATAAACAACATCCTTTTCCTGAATTTATTCCTCTGAGAAATACAAAAAGGGAAGAGAGACTAACTTATTCCTTGTGGGTTCCATAAATTCAAATAGAAACAATGGTATCGAGAATATTAGGAAAATATAACCAAAGTAGGCAGAGCGGTAAACATCTGAGGGTTTTGTCAACATAATTACTCCTAAGGTAATATTCTATTTTCACCCTGGGGCCACACAACCCCTACTCTCAAGGCTGGTATTTTTAGTAAGTTTGTGGTATTTTTAGTAAGTTTGATCTCACCCTCTGACTTCAGTGTAGGTGGGCACAAGATAAGCATATAACAACTTGGTGGGTCAAAACAATAACCATTTTATTACTCATAAGTCTGCTGATATGGAATTTAAGCAGGGGAAATGGAATTGAATCATCTCCCCTCCATGTAGCATTGGCTAGACTTACTCAGTGGGCTTCATACTGGCATCGGGGTTCAACTGCAAGGTTGAAATAGATTCCCTCAGGTGATGGGGGCCTTGCTGTTGGTGGTTGATGGGAAACTCTACTCTGTGAAACTATTTCCAAACTCTTATTCCTCAAAGCTTCTCTTTAAAGGTGGCCACTTTGTCCATGGACAGCTTAAATTTACTTTCTTGGAGGTTCAAGGTAGAAAAAGAATGAAAGTAGAAACTTTTAAGACTCTAATTCTAGCCCAGAATAGGCACACCACAACCCTGGCACTTTCTATTGATCCAAGCAAGTCAAAGACCAAGACCAACCCTGCTTCAAGGACAGGAAAAACAGACTCACTTCCCTTGATAGGAGAAGAGATAAAGTTATATGCAAAAGGGCTTGTGGAATTGAAAACTACTTTGGAGAAAAAGTGGGGGTGGAAACAATCAAAGTGCACATAACAAGAGAAAAATGGTTTCTGCTCGAGTTGGAGCAGAGATAGGAGAAGTCTAGAGGCTCTGGCTGCCATTTTACCACATGAATAAGGAACCTATCCAAGAAGGGAGCCAATCTACAGTTGACATAGGAAGAATGCTAGATAAATTCTACAATATTGTTTAAGCACCTTAACCCAAACCATGCCTGAAGCTGATGCTACCTGTATCTTCAAGTTTTGTCTAGAGAGGAGGAGGTAATCCAGCCCACCCAACCATATCCTAATTTAATCCAGGTTGAAGGAGAAAGATATTTGATCAGCATTTGGTCCCTGTTTATTCCAACCCTGGTTTCTCTAGCAGTACCCTTTTCAGCAAGGTTATCTGTAGACTGTAGGTTGTATTGTGTTGATCAACCTAACCCAGAACTGGATGATCATTTTGTTTACCTGGAAGGGCTGACTAATATTGCCAGTGAGATGAGAGCAAATGGTAGTTAAGGGCCAAGTTAGCCCTCAGGCCTGAAAAAGCAGTACCAAGCACAAGGAGCCTCATGATGCACAATGATAGAAACAGGAAAATTAGACACAGGGTTACAAGATGACTTGAGAACAGATTGGGATAAGCACTCAAGAGAAATTCAGTGAAGCCACATAGGCTTCTGGAGACCCATGTGATATCAGCATACATGGCTTAGGCACATACCATCTAGGCTAAAAATAATCCACCTCAGGCCAAATGCATCTTTCGTCTGGTCCATTTCAGGGAGCCAAAAGTGGCCACCAGATTGACCTAAGAATAATTCTAAGATTCTTACAGACTGAACTTTAAGAATACCAATAGTTTTTCTTAAACCCTGAGTCAACTCCAGACCTCTTGTGACCACTTAGTCATTTCTTTAAGGCAATGTTGTCTAGAAGTTACCACCTAGGTCTATAATGATTCAAATGGGCTAGTACTGGAGTAGAATCAATCATATTTGTGAAACTACAGTGGGTCTGGAAAAAAATTTGCTAAGGTTCCTTGAAAGTCTATTGATAGTACACCAATTATTTTGTGTAAAATATCCAATCAGATTTTAACCTGAAATGGTATCAAGGAGATTGTTAAATACTAGCTTTATTTAGCAGTCCTAACCAGAGTGTGAGAAACTAACCAAGCAGCTCACAGCCAATCTCGTTTGATCTATGGAATTGGCTTTAGTGTGTGACCATTTTTTCAGATGTGCCCAAACTATTCATGTACCTAAAGGCCAAGTAATAATTTATACCATTTTATAAACATCGACTTCATATATTTATCACTTTGTGTACATTACTTTTCCCATAGAAACAAAATAAAGCATCTCCTTTTTCTGCTACTGAAAGGAAAAGAAATGGAAATCATCTCAAATAACATATACAAGCTCACTCATTAGAAAGTCAAAATATGCCAACCTGTGGAAGTAATGATACAGGACAGTCTCCTTTTAGGTCTTTCATGTGTATAATAAGACAGTTAAAATTGAAATCAGTATATCATTCAAGTTTCTAACATCCAGAAGTGAGCAGCTAACAGTCCTGTGGAATGCCACGCCCTCTAGTATGCTTTCTGAATCTGGCTGATTATCTGAATTCATGTGGAGCTCGTTAAAAATGCCTGTTCTGTTGCCCTATGCGAGACCTTCTGAATTGAAACATCTGGGTGTGAGGCCAAGAAATAGCATTTTAAACACTTCCCAGGTGATACTGCTTGTCAGCTAGATTTGTGAACCACTTTCTTTTTAATAAGAAACAAACTGCTTTAAGAATCAAAGATATTCTATGTATTATTAATATTTTAGGATGTTAACAACAGCCTGGAATATTTTAACATGTGTATCCAGATGCTTTTGAAAGGCCTTCCCATTTATTCAGCGTTTAGTTTAGATCCATGTAATTCAGAGACACAGAGACGTGTAGACATTTACTCTGGTCTACGACTGAAATGAAATAAAGCTTATTTTCTTCAACACTAAATTTATATATTGAACTAGACATGGTTGTCTCTTTCTCATTGGGAGATAGCCAATCTGGTTTTAGTGATGCCAGTTCTGTCCCCTCCATTAACACAGAAGTTTCCTTGAGTCCTTTCTTTGGAATGAATGATAATCTCTGTCCTCAAATGGAACAGTGCCTCTTTTCCCTAAAGATCTAGCAGGATGCAGAGCACTGATCTACTCCATGCTTAGTAACTACTCTCTTAATGAGCATTTTGCCTTAGATACATTGGATACATGGGTGTGTGGCTGATCTTTATTTGGGCTATAAATTCCACCAAGGATATTTGATGACATAGTTTCTAACTTTGGAGCAGAAATTTCCAGAGTAGGCATGAGAGCTTGCTGAGTAAGCAAATGGATGACATAAATCTGCATTATCAGCAGGCTGTTGAGAGTTCTTGGTCAATCTAAGACTAAGCAAGCAAAAAAAAAAAAAAAAAGTGCACTTGACCTTTTCAAGTCTTAGCTTCCTCCAGAA
This sequence comes from Geosciurus inauris, assembly GCA_004024805.1. Taxonomy (NCBI): domain Eukaryota; kingdom Metazoa; phylum Chordata; class Mammalia; order Rodentia; family Sciuridae; genus Geosciurus; species Geosciurus inauris. Next base: position 14,366 of record PVHX01010144.1, on the reverse strand, counting down.
TGGAGAAAGAAGAAACGGAATAAGAATTCCTCAGGTCCATTTTAATCTGGTATCCACTAAATGTAGCTATAGCTGGATGGAGAAATCCCTCAAACTTTGACTTTACCATTTAAAAAATCTAAAGTTTACAATAGTAAAAATGCCAATGACTCATATAGTGCTTGTGTGTATATATACATACATACATATATATATAAAAAATAAAAAGACGTGAATATATGGGTGTCATTCACATTATACACACACTACATATATATACACACACTATGTATGTACACACATGCACACACCACACACATCCACTCCCTTGCCTCCTTCAAAGGTTTTGTTCAGATCTCACCTTCTCAGTGAGATCTTCCCTGGCCACTTTATTTAAAATTGTAATATCTCCGCAACTTTTCTCTAATAGCACTACCATCAGGTTGTACTATATAATTTATTCTGTTTATTACTCATTTCCTTTTACTAAAATGTAAGTCCCACAAAAGCGAGAATTTTTATCTGCTTTATTCACATCTATATCCTTATTTCTAGCCATATTATCCTTATTTGATAGATACCTGTCATATGATGCAATCAAAAAAATAATGGAGCAGATACAGGTTACCGTGGTTCCATTTAAGGAATATTAGCAGAGTCACTATCACAGATGGGAAGACATATGCTCAGTATTGGGGAAGACATGGAAATACAAAACCTTGCTCTTGATAGTCACATGGAAACAAGGGTAAATCTGGAGAGATGATAGGGTTAGAAAATACAAAAATACAAGTAAGAATTGCATAAACATTAAGAGAACTATAAGCAATGTTTGGTGTCAGTTTAAAGGGAGGACCAAGGAGGGTGCATGGAAGAGAGTTATAGGAATTGGCCCCAGAAGAATTGTTGACTCTGGACAAATCTCAACTCTTCCCTGTGCATTACTGTGCTCTTCTAGGGGGAAAAAAAAAAAAAGCAGCAGCATAGAATAAGTCCCCCTAGAACTTCTTTGAGGGTTAAATGAAGTAGCACATGTGAAACTGCCTACTTTGGGGAATTTTCTCTCTGGTTCCACCAATGTAGTTGAACATGAAACCCAACATTCTGTAGCTTCAAATACGAAGGTATCTAGTAGAGTGGTGGACAAAGATTTAAACCGATAGAAATATATTATACAACTAAAGTCTGCATGCAAAGTAAAAGATAATTCTTTTCATTCTTACATATTAGGCTCATTGTACACTACAATTATACAGATATTTTAAATCTTGTGCATGTATAGTTAAGAAATTGACTGTCATAGCAATTCTTTCCAGTCTAATTACTTTATAAAAAATTCTTATTTGTGCTCATTTAAACAATGCAAAGAAAAGAATTTTTAAATTTAGGTTTGGTAAAAGCACAGAATTACTGTAGGAAAAGGTGATTAAGATACAGAGTCTGATGGAGTAAGGATGTAAAACGAATCACATGTGTTTCTTAAAGCTTTCTTTAGTTCTGTCCTTTGGGTCTCAGTATAGAAAATCCTGGGACCGTACAAAGAGAAAAAAAATGGTAAATTACACTAAGACAACCTTAACGTGAACTAAGGTTATAAGGAGCAATCAGGCAAAGGTCATGACCCAGCATTTCGGACTGGTAGAAGGCAAGAGGGACTACTTGTGAGACAGCCTGGCTTTTATAAAATAAGAAACAGCTTTGACGTCAGTGCTGTCCCTGAACTGAACTGCTTAAAGGTTCACATCAGGTTCAGTTAAATTATCCCTTCCTTCCTGCTTGCTCCCTTTCCCTGCCTCCCCTAACCCTGACACCCTAGTCATTCCACTCTGACCCCTTTCAGACAGAACAGGGCCACCAAGCACATTTCCCATCCCCCTTCCAGGTCACCTGGATCAAGGCTTATCCCAAATCACACGCCCAGAAGCTGGTCAGAAAGACCTGATGAAGAAAGGTCAGCTGGGGTAGGCTTGGGGATTGGAGGCTCAAGCTGTGGAATGGCTCACTGCTGCAGGGTGCTGCCAGCAGTGAACCCAGGGAAGATGTGAGTGGGGACTCCCTCTGGACAACTGAGGAGATTTCTAGTCCTAAGAGAATGACCTGAACCCCGAGGTCTTAAGATAACTCTCCCTACTTAGCACACTTACTAGGCCCAAAAGATTTGAATGCTTATGCTAATGACAATTAACCATTTGATTTGTGAGGAGGACTGTAGGACAAAGAGAAAAACTTAAGGCTGTGATTGCTTTAAGTGCAACTGCAGACATGTGTGACTGTTAAAATATTTTCAACGTGAGAAAATGACATGTACGGTCACATTTAAGGGGAAAACTGCTCCTTAATCAAGTCCTAAAATGGACTCAAGAAGGTACGTATCTTCTGTCAATCACCCTATCCCCCACACAGCCCATAGTCTCTCTTAAGAGTCATAGAATTTTAGACATATTTTGTTGTTGGCCAAATAGGTCCAGAGGTAAGGTAAGGTCCAGATTTGCTCAAGGACATCTATCAATCATGGCAAAACCTCAATCTGGTTTCCTCATTCCTAAAACAGCAACTTCTTAACAGGTTATGTTACTTCTTTGGCAAATAGATTTCATTTCATTGCTTTCAATTTAGGAATAAATTCAGTAATACTAGAAATACAAGATCTGGAGAAATTAAAATCAATGAAGAAGTCCTTTGTGGCTCCAATAAGGATTCTACTGTAATATTCACTAGGAAAAGTTCCACATAATGAAGGTCTGGAAATGATACTTAAGAATTTGGGAGCATGCAAAGGAGGAAGGCTATTGTTTGCATAACATAAATATTTACCTTCAGCTCCATTAAATTGGGAGTGCCCGTGCCTTGCAGGCCAGGCTTGTAATACATGTGCAGATCACATAGGGTTGAATAGATAGGGAAGATTGCTTCTAGAAATGGTGGACTCACATGGAGGGAAGAATTTTTTTTTTCAGGCAATGTTTAGGAAACCTGGACAAAATAATAACTATAATGATGATCACTTTCTGCTTCAAGTTATAGGATAACAGAAATACCCAGGACCTGAGACACCAAAAAAAAAAAAAAAAAAAAAAGGATCCTTACTGAGGTGAGCGCAAGTCTCTGTACCAATTTCCCTGAAAAAGGATGCAAAGACTTTCACGCCGTACTGGGGGTGGGGGGCTGAAGAGAGAAGGTGACTGCTCAGGGGTAGGACCCAGGTATGAGCTTTCACTATCCTCTCAAGATTAAAACTGGAGTTCAGTGCTATCCTAAGAGCTAGGACTGGAGGGGCCAGCCTCCTGCAGTGAAGCAGGCAACATGATGTGTGTGTGGGCAGGAGGAAACAGGGAGGCACAAGCTAGGCTTCTGTCCCTCATGAAATTATAGAGAGCCAGAGTTTGTGCACATTGCTAAAATGCTCAAGGCCTGCACAAAGGCATTCACATTCACACTGCCTGAAAACTCTACTGCCCAGGCTAAAACCTTCTGAGAATTACATTGCAGCCTATGGGACAAAGCATACCTGTTACATAAACTCCAAGTACCTATGCAAGAGATTTAAGGTTCAATTATAGAGTGTGTCATTTGCCAAAATTGTTGTGCTAAGGCCTAACACATACATTTTCTTATTTTAACCTACTGGCACCCACCATGTAAGTTAGGCAAAGTGGTCAGCAGAGTATCAATGCTCAGGTTCCATAATGTACCGGATGTCCTCCTGTTGGTTATGCTGAGGCATTGAATAAAACTGACCATCTGACCCAAAGTCCAGACCTTTCCCCACCACCAGGACACGACACGGACTGCAGAGCACTGAGGAGCTTAAAGCCACAGAATCAGAAATGAAGGTCAAGCAGCATTGAGCCCTAAAACTGAAAAGAAAATGTGACTTTGGGGAATATTGATTGTGCCACTGGAACTTGAGGCTTACTAACCTAGTACTCGAAGTTTCAAAAGCTTATTTTCCTACTATTTTTGTTTTTTGGCTTACTAACATGCATGCATTCAGTGTGGTTCTGGTGGCTAGCAACAAGTTCCACGTTTTACAACAGCATTCTTTATTAATTAGGTACTCCTCAGTGACACTCAGTGACTTAGGCAAGATCAAAGGGTAAAGGCTGCAATTTCCGTTGCTTTCCTAGTTTTAGTACTTACGAGATTCAGGCTATGTGCCCTTTTGCTTTCCTGCAAGTTTCTTAAATATTGCCTTTGCATTTTATCTTTTGGGTTTGGCAGAGGCTATATAAATCAATTGTAGGATTGAAAGGAGCTTTGACTTACTGGATTCTTTGCAATATTCACATTCATAAGACTAAAAATAAGGGCTCAATACATACTCAATACATGACAAAATATTCAATGGGAAGATATTTAGTCACTTTCCTTTAAGGGACTCTAATTTTTAAAAAAATTCTCACTAGTGAATTTGTGAATCAAATAAGTGCTATAAACAACCACCACATAAGACTTTAAGGCATAATACTTGGCCCCAGAGGAGGAGTCTCAATGAGAATGACATAGTGTGGTTTAAAAATCTATGTTCAAAACCTATTATCTTCTTACCTTATTGCCTGAGATTAATTTATAAGGCCATTTGATAAGCTTGGATTAAATCACAATCAAATACTTTTTATTTCCATCTCATTTTAAAAATAGAAAAATCAAATTTACCTTCAGAGATGTAATTTCTCAAGTCTTATGCAACGTCCACCCCAACACTACCCAACTAGAAGAGAATGCCAAAAGGTGCCGTGTTTTTTAAGTGGTATTAGGAGTTGAAACCAGAGCCTCACACATACTAGGCAAGCACTCTGCCACTAAGCTTTTATCCCCTGCCCTTTTTATTTTGAGACAGAGGCTCACTAAGCTGCCCAGACGAACCTCCAACTTTCAATCTTCCAGCCTGAGCCTCCCCAGGACCTGGGATTATGTGTGCACCACTGTACTCATATTTTTAAGATATTTTAAAACAGCAATACCATTAAAGAAGTTGGAGTTCCATAACCAAATATAAAATATGTAATTTTCTTTTGAGAACCTCAAGTCAAGATTTTTCCTGCTAGGTATCTCCTGATTACACAGGTTTCTGTTTATCACCTAGAGTAAGCTGAGTCAGATGGCAATTTCCTACACTTCACACTGTGATATAGCAGCCATACTTACAAGTACTGAGGTAGACCAGGAACAAAACATGCAAAATGTCTGTTTTTATGAAGACTGAGTTTAAAGAGATTTTTTTAAAAAATTTATTTATTTTTTAGTTGTAGGTGAACAGAATATCTTTGTTTTATTTTTATGTGGTGCTGAGGATCGAACCCAGTGCCTCATGCATGCTAGGAAAGCACGCTGCCACTGCGCCACAATCCCAGCCCCGAGTTTAGAGAGAGTTTTAAACATGAGAGCTTGTAAATGTTACATGAATGCAAATTAAGCCGGGTAAAGAGACAATGAGTGCTGGGCTTGGCTGTCCAGGAGTTGCTCAGGAGAAGTCTCTGATCATAGGACAGCTGAATAGAAAACAAAAGGAAGTGAGGGCTTGAATCCTTTTGGTGTCTGGTAGAATGTTTTGGGTAGAGGGAATAGCTAGTACAGGTGACCTTAAGTGGGACTGTCATTTGTCTTTTCAAGGAACAAGGAGGAAGCCTGTGTGGGTGGAGTGTTTGAGAAAGGAGGGAAAGGTAGGAGAAGATGTAAGGAAGGTAGTTAAAGACTCTGCAGTATAGGACCTTCTAGAACTTTAAATTTTGTATTAACTGAAATGGGAAACCCCTGTTAAGTTTTCAACAGAAATGATTAACCTACATTTTACATATATTAAAAAGGCTGCTCTGACTGCTGGGTAGAGACCCTAGGAGTGTAGTGGCCAGCCTTCAATATGGCCTCCAATAATTACCACCTTGAATATTCATGCTCTTTGTAGTCCCCTCCAACACTGACCCACATAACCAAGGGGATGTTGTGGAGAGGATAGTATGGGACTTTCAAAGCTCGGTCACTTGCTTTGTGGAAGCCAGCCACCATGTTTCAGGATACTTCTGAAGAGGGTCACACAGCAACTCCATTTTTGCTCACAGTCAGTGATTTGAGTGGCCTTGATAGCCAATCCTTCAGCCCCAGGGAAGCTTTCTGTCCTGGTTAAAAGCTTGACTGTGACCTCATGATAGACCTTGAGGCAGAGCCACCAGCTAAAACTTGCTCAAGAATTCCTGACTCACAGAAACAATGAGGGGATAAATACTTAGGTTAGATCACTAAATCTTGGTGCCTTTTCTTACAGATTAATAGATAACTGATACAGGCAGGGTGGAAATAGGCAAGGGTAGAAGCAGGGAAGTTTGTTTTTTGTTTAAATAATTCAAATACCTGATGATCTGGAATAATCGGCACCAATGAACACAGGGTGGTAAACATACAAGTAGAGCTAAAAATTTGCTTATACAGTTGACATCAGGTATTAGAAAAGGAAATGAATGAAGGTTGACTCAGTTTGGCCTGAATGACTGGCTTAATGGAATTTCCATTGGCTTAAGGAAAGCTGCTGAAGGAGTAATGGGGAATCATGATGTAGAATATTCAAAAACTGAACCAAATGATGGTTCCCCAATTTTTCAACTGTAAGATGTGTTTTCAAAGTATTATGTGCATTTTCAACTTTGATTTATAGGAAAATAACTCCCATCCTAAGTTGAAGAGCATCTATCTATATGCATACTTGTCTAATGCTATATGGTGATGGTGGTGGTGGTGGTGATGTAGTATCTTCTACAAAATTTGAAAAATCACTACTGAATAGTTGGTTTTCAGAGCTAAAAAAACATTGACTTAATATTTTCATTTTAAACATTTAAACATTTCAAAATTTGGGAAAGGTTGATGATTAAGCACAAGTGAAGCCTGGATAGTGTCCTGAAGATCCAAAGATCCCACTGCAGAAATGATAGTACTGTAGTTTTACTAACTCCCATTTTATTTTTATTGATCTCACAATATTTTTTATGGTCTCATGCTATTAGAGTTGTGTCAAGTGACTTCATTCTAGCTAACAGCCATATGGCTATGAATGTTATTTCCATCTCTGACTTGACCCCTGACATCCCAAGCCATTGTCCACATTCTTCCCCTTCCTGGTAATGAGATGTTTAAATGCTGGTAAAGAAAGATGCAGAAGTCTTCAAAGTTAGAGGAGGGTCTACAATAGGTAGTATGTGAGAAACCTTTTCTAGGCTCAGTCATCGAGTTTTTGGGCCTGTTGTCCCAGGAAAACCTACCTCAGGCTACCATGCATAATCTGCATACTTGGAGAGGCCAGTCTGTCCACTCTGGTTAATTACGTGGCCTGAGGGAATTTGATGCCGCTGCCCAACTATGCCACTCCTCAAACTGTGAGGCTCCAGGAGCATGGATCCCATCAGTGAAAATAGAAGTCACTTTAATAATTTTTTGTGGCATTTTATCTCTGTCCATACCTCCTCCAAGCAAGAAGTGCTTTCTTACTCCCTTTAGCCAATAAATCTGTTTAATGAATAACTTTGTTCTAACAAAAATCATATTTTATTGTAAATTATGGATTCCTGTAAGGCAAGGTCTTCATTTTCTGCCTTTTGAATGCTAAACACATAGAAGGTGCCAAGTAAATGTTGGACATACTGATGAGGCTTGTAGTTGTACTCATTAAAACATGTAGGTGTACTATTTCTTTCATAATACGAAATATCAAAAGGAACTGACAATATTGTAAACCAATGCTAACATCTACCTGACAAAAGTGGAGACAAGAGGACCATCTCAGTATCATCAACATTGTTTGGATTTAATAATAGGCTATTTTGTAATTTCAGTTTGACATTAATAACTTGCATTTGATCCAAGCCCACTGATATGCTCCACTTTGCCTGCCAAATTGTTCTGACAACTTCTCAATTTCTTTTCTACTTTTCCTTCCTAAATGAAGCACCCTGAAATTATTTCTAATGTACTTCATTTCAATAGCATAGTCTTCCCCCTTACATTATGGTCTTTTATCTTAGAACAATTGAGCAGAGGTATAAAGCAAGTAAAGGCCTTAAGAAATAAGGTCAAAGATAGTCATCACAGCATTTAATACCCCCCCCCAAAATCAAATGATTGAATGTGCAGCAATTATAAATTGTTCCATCTATTCAAATATGGCACAGCCACTAAATTTATGTGGAATGTTCTTTTACTACCATAATGCATACAATCACACCAAATACTTACATAACATTAACCAGGTACTTCTGTGAACTTTTTTATATATTAACTCATTTGATCTTTCCAATAACAGATAGATATTCATATAACCATATGATAAATGACGAAACAAAAACATTAAGAGGTTAATTACTCTTAACTTTCCATTACTCAACTAATGGTGAGTTGAGTATACACGTACACAGTGTAATTTTGTCTGCCACATGTATGGGGTGCAGTGTGATAATTTGGCAGACATAGTAATATATATGTACATACTATAATGATCTCATTGGGTTAGTTAACATTCCTATGTCCTTAAGTATTTTTAAACTTTTCATTCCTTCTTTCATGAGGATCTCCTTTGTGGTAACTATTCCTCTGAGCATTAAGGATACAATATGTGGATATTTTCAAAATAAAAGTAACTATCTCTAGGGCAAGTTTCATTATGCAATGTCAATGTTCTCTTTTATCTCCTGAAACAGACAGCAGGACCACAGAAGGTGGGAACTACACTCTCCTTTCCTGGGTGTCTTCACACCAGGGCACAATGGCTATCCCAGAAGGTGTCCAGCAAATGTGGAGTGTATAATGACATGCTTGAAGGAGATTTTACATTTCAATTTGAGCCCACATTAAACCCAGATTTCCTTCCCGAACTCACTGCTCCATGAATACCATGTACGAATATACACATCAGATCCACTGAACACACTTCCACAATCAAGTAATTCCAAGAAAGAAATTTGAGATAGGAAAAAATGTGTGCAATGAGATGGGGCTATGTGTACCCATGTTTTCAAGTCAGGCATCATTTTCAGTTCATTTCTTGTTACTGAACAGCAGTGGAACAAACATATTAGGATGTAAGTGGTATCACAGGGCCATTATCTTTCTGCTGAGGTCAGCCACAGTCACACACTGAGGTGCTTGCCCACAGCCAATGTGTAACATGCCCACCATGGCCCAGCATGGCCACATTCTCCCTGAGGGAGAGGCTACAGTTGAGAATAAAGGCAGAAGCATTCGTGTGACTGTCCTGTTCAGTGTTTGGAGACATAGCTATAATTCCCATGAAAGTCATTTATTCCTTAGAACTCTGGATGGAAAGCGTTCACGTTCTTGGAGAAGGTCCACTGCTGAAACATTCTCAGGCTTGGCAACTCTTTCTTCAGAAATACAAACCACAGCTGGTTTTGTATTATGTATTTTGGTTTGAAACATCTTAAGACTTTCCTTTATTTATTTTTAGCTGTGTTAGTAGAGAAACTGTCTCATCTACTTAAGATGATTAATTTGCTCCTTGTTCACCTCCTTGCCTTCCTGCTCTCACATGCTTCAACAGTAGGCAAAGTATTAAACAATATTGCCACTAAGATGCTTGCAAATATCCATTTTCTTTAATGGTTCAAGTGCATTATTTGGTGATCCCTCTGTTCAAATTCGAGTGCAATTCTAAGTGTCAACTGTTATGGGCAAACTACATATAGTTAAAATAATTACTGAAATAAGTTGCCATTTAATCTTTATAAATGTTTTCAATGAATCTATCTATCTATATATAATCATATATATGAAATCTATAGCACTCATACTTTGGAAAGCTGGGACAAACTCTATAGCACTGGTAAGAATAGAATTGTTGCTGACACATTTCTGAAGTAAAATTATGTTCACTACTTACAGGATACTTTTTTCCCAGTCAGGCCTCAGATGAGAAATGGGGGGGAAAAAGCATTTACACACTTACATGACATTTTGTGTGCACATTTGCAAAATACACACAGATACTTGACAATTTTTTTTACATAGGAGTCTAAAATTATAGGTACCATTAAAAAACAGATTTTTTAAAAAAAGTCAAGGGTAATATAATTTTTATAAAAATTCAGTCTCACTGTAAAAAAGAATACTTTTAAAAAAAATGTAATAAAAAACATGGCCCCTAAGTAATTCAGTATGTGGAAGTCTGGGTGGTAGCCATGGTATTGCTAGGCCTGCTTCTTCTCACTCCTCCTCCAAACTTTGCCAGGTCCATGATATACTTCCATCACTTTTTATTCAAATAGACAAAGACATCCTAAAACATGTATTCTAGAAGTAGTAGTACCTTAAATTTATGATACCACCAGAATCCCTAAGTTGCATCCATATGAAAATAAAAATTGTGCCGTGGCAATCTGTTGTTTTGAGTGCTCAGCATCCTGTCTGTTTTTTGAAAACATAACATCTTTTCTCCCCTCAGAAAGTGTCCTTCTCTCATTCTAGCAATTAAGCCTGATCCCCATGGCCAATGAACTGGGCACACAACCCTGACTAGCCAATGTCTCCCCTTTGCCTTGTTGCGGATCTCAGGACAGTTCATAATTCAAGTACCAAATATCTGCAAGTCAAAATATTTTCTTAGATCAATACAGTTGGAAAAAAAATGATCTATCTTACAGCAAAGTGTACTAAATCAAGAATCCTAGCACTGTCTATGGCCATTTTTGCTACTGTGGAGAAAATGTTTGCTGAAAATTAAATTCACACAATAGAGGTGTGAGGAATGCCCAGTCTACCTCTTGCAGATTTTAAGAGCTAATAAAGCCCTTTGTGATTAAACAAGTCTAAGTTCCATTGTAAATGCACACAACCAAAACGGTCCCTAAGTAAAAACATTCTCTTTTTTCCATTGTCTTCTTGGGTCTTAATTTGAGCACTATGGTCCAAAAAACATCCCTGTTTCTTCTCTGACCATCTGATGTCATCAACTACTTACTTTAACCAAGGTTAGGCACACATGTACAAGTTCATACCAGTATATTTTGATTCTTTAATTGTATCTACTTTATAGCACAGCACTCATGGGATATGGGCTGTGAACAAGGAAAAGCAGCATCATTGCTATCCAGAACATCACTGAGGTATCTTCCCCAAATTTAGCATGCACACTAGCAGAAAATGATGTTGCATCAGAATAGGTCTATCTGAAAGTGTGGGGCAGAAAAGATTTTTGGAAACATCCATGAATGCTCTTCAAGTAAGCTTTTGTAACATGGGTAGCAATGTGCTACACAACACACAATATATACATGTGTCATTTTATATCAAGAGATGAAGATTCAGCACATACATAACTTAGTCTAATATGGAGTTCTAACTAAAACTGGAGTCTACTTTATCAATTTAACAAAGAGAAGATGTTAAAAGCTAGATGCATGCAGGAAAATGCATCAGACTTGAATCACACTGACAAAAACTATGTTCCAGCTGGGTCCACAAGGGCTCTGAGGGCATCATATCCAAGTTGATTAATGTCTTTGAATTCAAGCGCTCTCACAGGATAAGGCTAAAACTTCATAGATGATTTCTATAGTACAGCCAGATATGTGGAAGTTTCTAGGAGGATACCCAGCATGTGGAAGTTATATATATATATATGTTATTTTTTAAGAAAATGATGTGAAATTAACACAAACCAAGTTTTCAGTGCCACTATACAGTATCTGCAGGAATTTGGAATTTTTTTGAAGCATGCTAGGACTTAAGTTTAAACAAACATGTGCACACTAGCTGAGTTTCTAAGAAAAAGTAAAATCCTAGAAGACAAATAAAGGAGGTATCTCCACAAGACTATAGGAGCATAGGTGATAGCCAACTAGATATGAATTCCTTTTGATGAAAGGCAAAAAATCAGAACACTTGGGCTATGGTCCATTAAAGCCTAAGCCTTTAGATTGCTGTCCCAAACACTGAAAGGAATATAGGTTGAGTCTCCCCAATCAAAAATCCAAAATCTGAAATGAACCCAAATCTGAACCTTTTTGAGCCTGGACTATTTCACATTTTTGGATTAGGAATATACAACCAATAAAACCTATGCAAATATTCCCAAATATTTTTTTTTTAAATCCAAAATCTGGAATAGTTTGGCTCCAAGCATTTTGGAAAAGAGTTACTCAACCTATTCTACAAAGCTCAATTTTTAAAAAATGCAACAGGAATAGTTACTCTCACTCAAGGTTCTTGACTGGTGATTGGCGACAATGGAAGATTTTCATGAAACACACTCTCTGTGCCATAGCACATGAGACTTGAACCTAGTGACATAAAATCCTATGCTAAAGTAACTTTTCTGTAACTTAAATTCCTAGGACACCAAGGTGCACCAGACAGCCAACAGGAAAAATATATTACAAATCTAAAGGAAATGAACCACAATGAGTGTTGAGGGCCACCAAAGTGTGAATTAAGTAAATTAGTCTATGTGCTAAAATAATCTGAGAGCCTATAAATATTATCTTTATAACTTTTGAAAAGCCAAACTAAAGCTTGGAACCTGTCTGCAAGAAAAGGAAAAAGAATATGCTGGTTTGCAAAGAAATTAAAACTTCTAGAATTAAAAGAACTATGAAAACAAAACAAAAACTAATGAACAAAACACTGAGGCTAAAAGTATTAATGGTCTAGACCACTGTACAGTGATAAAAGAAATCATTTTCTATTAAAATTAAAATAATTTAGAATTGCAGTAGAACAGAGAAAGCGAGAACAAGGAGGATGTCAACAAAAAGATAGGTATAATTCATGTGTTCAGAAATATTTTCTACTTGTATTTTAAAACCTTATGCAGCTTGTACTGCAAAGTTCACACAAATACTCATAAATCAATGGTGGACAGTCCCATATATTTAGAAATGAAGTATCACTGGAAATAAATGATAAAAATGAGCAAAACAGCCTTCTGTTCAAACATTTTAAAATGTAGTTACATTTTGTGAAATAGTCACACTAGAAATTTCCAAATATTTAACTAAATGACCATACAAGTCAGGTTATTTAAAGGCAACTGAGAAATTTTAAATTCATATAATAAAAATACTAAAAAATTAATGAGATTATGTTTCAAGTCAGAAATATGGGGGGACCACAATAAACGCAAAGGAAATAGTGTAAATAAAGCTTGAATAGAAATTAATGAAATAGAATAAAATTAAAAAGGACTAAAATTTTAAAAAATCATTAAGTACAATGAAATAGATCTTTAGATAATTTTATAAAGAAAAAAAGACAAACAGTATAGAAATGAAAAAGGAGACATAAAAATAGCTACAACAGGGAATTTTAAGGATAAGAGGATCTTATGAATTGCTTTATTCCATTGTTTAAAACCTGATGAAAAGCTTACTAAAATATTACCCAGATTTGACTCAAAGTTATAAAGTTGTCTTTGCTATTGGTTTGTGTTCACCCCAAATTAGAGGTAAAAGTTCTAACCTTCGATACCTCCTAAAGTGACTTTATTTAGAAATGGGCTTCCAAAGAGGCCATTAATTTAATGAAGTCGTGTGGGTGGGTCCAAATACCATCCCAACCAAGAGATTAGGACACACACAGGGGTAATCAACTGGAGACACAGGGAGATGGCCAGCCAAAGACTCCCGAAGAAAGCTCCCTCACTGCCACATGGACCTTGAATTCCCAGCTTCTAGAATCACCAGAAAATTAATTTGTTTTTTAAACTACCCAGAGTAGGTTACTTTGTATTTGCTTGCTCAAGCTGCCATAACAATCTATAACTATAAAAAAGACCTGTGGTGCTTTCTCATCATGTGTTACAAAAGAAATCTGTCTGATTTTCTTTGGTGCTAGAGGTAAGAGCAGTAGACCATTACTGAATGGATAACTCCTATCTTATGTGCGATGTTTAAGAAGGTAGAAAGACAAAAGCTCCTCATTTTAGGATTTCATTATAAAATATGAAAAGGAGGTGAGGAACCAAAAAATGTCAATTTTATTTATAAACATAGATGCAGATATCCTAAATGTAAAAAAAAAAGTACAATATCTCAAAATGCAAAGTGATTCACTCTTAAAAAAAAAATTATTGTCACCTCTTCCTTTCTGAACAATAAAATCCTATAAAAGGATGTTTTAGTCAGTTTTAGATCCCTGTGACCAAAAGACTTGATAAGAACAATTTAGAGGAGGAGGAGTTTATTTTGGCTCATAGTTTTAGAGATTCAGTCCACGGTTAACCAACTCCATAAATCCGACCCTGAAATGAGGCAGAAAACATCATGGCAGAAGGGCAAGATAGAGGAAAGTAGCCCAGAACATGGTAACCAGGAAGTAGAGAGCTCTATTTACCAGGGACAAAATATAGTCCCCAAAAGCATACTGTCATTGACCTACTTCCTTCACCT